>CAADRB010000028.1:1115028-1156475 GCA_900708905.1 Hymenolepis diminuta | reverse complement strand
GGGGGGGCTGGGGGCTGAAATCGCAGATAAAGTTTCATCATTTTGAAAGTTCACGAATTCAGCTCTATATACTGCTAGGCAGTTTTCGTTATATACTGACGGAACGTTGGCATAGAATTACATATATTATCTAATACATTAACATTTCACATCCCATGAGCAAAATCATCACCCCACTGGTTAATTATAGCATAGAGAGACAGCTGTAGAGTGCGTCAATGTCAAACAACAATCCATCAAATAGCAAGTGTGTCAACATAAAGAACCCACCTAAGGTGATTGTTCAAAGCGATACCAGACAGATGGACTAAAATGACTTTCAACTTACAAGGAGGAGGTGGTCCACTATCGATTGATCCCCCATTGCCCTTTTTCACACAGTCTGGAGGTGCGTAGCCGATGTTACAATGGCAGTGTCCCAGATTATTACAGACCTACAAAAAGTCAAAGAAGGCAAGTGAGAGCACAAATACACATATGGCGAAACGCTAGTTAGAGGCGGTAAGAAAAAGGGAAGAGGCTGCCTAGTTAATTGACAAATAAGATTGACCTACCCCATTGGAATTGCAATTGCACGTTTTTCGGAAGAGCAATTCGTCTCGGCTTATGCAGCTGCCATTGTAGCACAGCTGCAAGGAAAACAGGGAGATCTTGATTAGATTAAAAGAAATTCATAAAATGAAAATGTTCTACTCTGTCTGTCAATTCTTCCCGAAAGTATGAATGTGAAAATTTTTCCTATGGACTAGTGGACTATTCACAACATATATCAGAAACTGCTCAACGGGATAATTTTCCATTCACGAGAAAGGAACAATACAAAACTTATCGCAAGATGGCGATCATTCCTATTTATAAAAGCAAAATACTAGTCAAGAGAACCAGGCTCACAGACTTTAGGTCTTCTTAGAGATTTTGTTTCATTAATACAACTATGAAGAATAAGCTTTCAGTTATAAAATGCAATAAAACTTGGAGCTTAAGATCTATAAGATGACTTAAAATCCTAGCTATACATAATTTGAAAGTTGAGACGCACAACTGTTATGATTTACTTATATCATTCTAAATATTCAATTAATAAGCTTATGGAAGGAGAGTAGAAGACTTTTATCATTATTGTCAAAGAGAAAATATAATTTTGTAAAATTATTGAATATTTTTTCTACACAAAATTAATTTTTTTATATATCTTATTCCTCTTATCATTGAAAACAATGCTTTTCATTTAAAATGTTTAAAAGTTACGTTATACTGTATCTAGGTTGAGTTGAACTGTAAGAAGTTTACGCTATAACAGCAAGAAAGCGTGTTTTTCCTTTTTCTATCGATTTGTAGATCATAAAACTATAAAAAACCCTCGTTTAGTTAAAAAATTTCTGTGTTTTCCGTACTTGTTATACTGGGTTTGAGTCAGTGTTCAGCTGCAACATTACTTCATTGGTTATCTGGAATTATAATAACGACTAGCTTTACATCTGTTTCCTATCAGGTAGTCACCTTATATCCCAGTGGAACAAAAGTATTGGAAAGTATATTGGATAAAAGTGCCGGATCAACCTAGTTCCTGTACCTTTATAATACTTTCAATAAATAAATAAGCTGACTGAAAACGGAGTCAATGGACCACCCGTTAAGCACAACCGCAACACGTGGTTAGCAGAATGATAGAAAAACGTCCAATTATCATAACACAGTCAGATAAACGTAATTTCTTTTTCCTTTTTAGATCAGGCATCATTATGGAGTAGTTTTATAGAACTTTTAAAAATGATGAAACTTTAATAAAAAAATACCGACAGTTAATGAAGCTCATTAATCAGAATTTACGCAAAAGTGGGACTTCTATGCAACACCGTCTGTTAGGATCTAATCTGGATAAAAATGTGGAAAAAAAGTATGAAGGATATTATTTGGTAAAGCAAATGACTCCAGTAATAATAAGGAGTTAGCGAAAGAGTATTTAGATTCGGTTGGAAGTATAAGGAGGAAGTTCGAAAATTTTCTACAAAAAATGTTAAAGTATATAATCCGAAAAAAGCAGAATATTAGGAAATATAACAGATACTTTAGATAACACTGGCTAAACGCGAACCGAAGAAGCTTAAAGTGAGAAAGTTTCGACCTAATAGGCGTTACAAGAAATTTAGGGCGAGATTAAAAGCTACCAGGTGTTACAGCAACCATCTTTGATACGATAGTTAATTATTCTCAGATTTTCACCATACGTGTTTCTAAAATTCCAGTTCGGGATTATATTTGAATACTCCTGACTGATCGCCAAAAACTTAGAGATCGCAAAAGAAAGCGATCTAAGAACCGATTTTGATCACCATACAAAGAAGAGATCTCCAAGTATGTATTGATTTGATGTAAAAATTCGAGAGGAATAAGTTCACAGATATCACCATGCTAGTTAGGTATGACCACAGTGGTTCTAAGCCATATTCTAGGCGAAAATAATATAAAAGTAAGCTATATTAATTTTAAATTCTTAAAGTAAATGTTTATGAACACACACAGCTTAACTCACAAGCTAAGCAATTAAATTATCTGTCTTAGGTAAGAATCGTCACACAAACATTTTAGAACATTATTTCTAGATAAGAGAAGTAAATGATTTGTACACACCAACATAAATCAAATTACCTACGGATAATGCCTAACATTAACGATGTTTTGTGTACTCTAGCATTGAGAAGTGTTCTTTTTGCTTAAATGAATGATAAGACTCACTCCTCTTTGACAAGGCGTTCCATCTGGTGTCATGCCAGCATCTTGAGTGACGGAAGCGGTGTGGTCCCATCCAGGGCCAGGAAATCCCGTCTGGGATGTGATTTCAGCGTGCTGGAGGGGATCAAGAGGATCGTAGACCAGAGCGACACATGTCCGCTGGGTATGAGGATCAACTCGCCGTTGGGACTCTTGCCAGCCCAGCAGCATTGCCTTCTCATTTCGGTGCATGCACCACAGTCGACCACATTCCGCATCAGGCCTGTCATAAAGGGGGACCATTAATAAATTGACAAATTTCAGACACTTTGCAATCATGATAGCCATCAGTATATAGCCCGCCATTATTGCTCTCTCAGCAGTGAGATGGAGAGATAAAATACAGAGAAAAAGATTGGAAGTATAAAAACGAAAACTAGATCTTATCGGATGAAGTCAACCACATGAGCCAAGTGTGGTGTTGGTATAATGAATACACGTTTTTCTTTCGACAAAATGCGTTAGATGGCATTACCTTTGATATGGTGGGAATGTATAATAAGAGCATAGTAATACTGCGTCAATTTAAGTGGATATAAGTGAGTGCTGAATAGGGGAGTGGACACTGGTCACTGAAGAAAAGATTACATAAAGGGTATAAAAAGGAATAAAAAATGTATTGAAAAGGTATGACCAACCGTCCGAATTAATCAAACGGTGAATAAGCACTGGACATCACTGATATGTATTTACTCAGGAATTCATGGCATAAATAATTACATTTGAATTGCTAAGCATGAAACAGTGAACGACCCGTTAAGTAAATAGTGCATGAACTGAATCCAGTACTCCTTTAATATACTGCTTCTTCATTAGTCACTAGACGTTACATTCGTAACTTTTATTTTACATTTAACCGGGTCCGAATGCTTTTTACGCTTAAAAAATGGCAGAATTTTTTTACAACGCCGTGGTAATAATATAATAGTATATGAATCTCATAGGTCGATACGTACAATGATGATTTATAAAATGATCATCAAAAAAGATTGTGAACAATTTAATATTTCCTAATAATGTACCTAGGGTCTAAATAAAAACATGACTTTGGAATTTTGATAAAATCAAATAATTTTAGACAGTTTACGTCATTTCTAAATTCCCATTACATCCCCGTAAAAAATGTTGACATGGTCGAAAACAGGACTAAAACAATGTAACAATTGACATAATCAGTACATCAAATGGTACCATTTGAAGGACAAAAATGTGAAGAAAATAAATTAAAGCTGTTTCAGAATTATAAAATCGGAGATTTTATCCAGTAAATCATTAAGGATAGCTCTCTGGCAAAATATGTACGAAATAATCAATTAATTAAATTAAATTTATTTAGATACAAGTTTCATAGTATTTAAAAATAAAAATCAAAAGGTATTTCAGCCACTTTAAACGACCTATATGACCACTCTCTCGACGAAATTTAGAACAACTGACTTCAAACAAAATGAAAATCGAATGAACACTTGACTTAGTCATTTCTGTTGATAGCATGGCATGTAAATTGGCAGCTATGATGAAATTCACTTACTCCAAAGTCTATTCAGAATTCAACTGGATAGCATAAGCTAATATTCATGCATTTTCGATTATCATGCATTCGAATTTAGCTAATCTGTGGCAATCTTTAAAGAAATCAGAAATCGAGTCGGTTGGAGAATTATACTTCAGTTAAAATAATTTGGCTTGTCTAGTCAATTAGAATGAAGTATATATACTGAACAGAACGATGAATAACAAATATCGAGGTACAGAGAAGAGATAAGTCACTTATCATTGGGTAGAGTAAGGAATTATAAGCAAAAGTGATACAAAAAATTTCTGATAGAAGTGAATCAGTAATTAAATAGTCGATTTCGTACGTTCCGTCTCTCTATCGTTATAAATTAATTGATTACGCCCCTGTCCTACTTTCTCGCACTTCGCCTTGCACAACGAATCTTCGTCAAATACTATACACTTCAGTGTCATACCGGTGATTTAATTTAAAAATACAACCGTAGATCTTTTTCGTCATTCACATCGAAAGGTCAACGTCCCAGTGGCTCGCAGACGTAGAAGTGTAGATGTAATTTTGCTTGTTAAGCCAATGAAATATGCCTCCAAGTATTTAACGAAAATCATGTTGGAAGCACGAAATGCTAATCTTAAACCTTCATCATATACAAGTACAGGCTAGTTAAAACTAGTAGAACACCGATTTGTATCTTTCAATGAAGAGATCCGTAGAACGGAACCAAAGATAATCTGTAGATGATTGCAGATGACGACTGATATTGGTGTTAATGGGAAAAACAAACTACATTATCAAAGAAACTACACATTTCTATAAGCTACACATGCCAACTATCGGGTTAAATTTTTATATAAATATAATTCGACGTAAAAAACTTACCAGTCGTAGCATGGTTTGGAGGGCCATTGGTCAATTTCCTTCCACCGTTCATCACTCCTTGGTCGAAGACGGCCACAATTGGCAACTTCATCGATACTCTGACTGTTTGGATCACGAATCAGATTGTAACCAATGCATCCGGGACCAGCAGCTGTTCCGGTGGGACCCCAAAGTACTCGACACCATTCATCTGGAGCGTTGCATCCTCCGCGAATACAATTGGACTGAAAATATAAAAAAACAACAAATTGGAATTTAACATTCTTCCTATATTATTAATCAATATAATTAATCAACAATTAATTTAACTTACCAGATGACACTACTTTCTCATAAAATGTGCCATAGATAAAATTTTCAGATTTACAAATTTTAGTCCACTTTCTTGGAAGTTATTCCTTTGGATGCATGCTTTCAAGCATTTAGGAATCAGTTTATAGAAAATGTGATTCTGCTTGATAAACGACAGCCAACTAAATTTAATCCATTCAAAATGTCAAGCCGTAAAAAGTGAAAACTGCTCTTAATTCGGATGTTAATTCAATTATGATACCAAGAGAAGAAGATTAAACACCACAAAGGTTGATTTGCTGTTCCTCTTATTCAGATGCCTTCCCATGGTAACAAATTTTAAACAACTTTCGCAGTGTCATGGGCAATAACTATGACTCATTTAGGCAAGTTATTCAGGGAATGTAATTCGTGTCCATGCAATGTAGTATTGTACTAATGTGCATAACCAAAAGTCACAACTGCCTACACTTTCAGAGCAATTATTATTGGCATTCAACTTTCAAGAAAAAGCATTGACTAATTCAGGTCAGATGTGCAAACTCCAGGAACTAGAAATAAAATGCTACAAGTGTGAAATAATACTACCTATTAAAAGAGCACAGATATTGCATGCAAGGTTTGATAAGATATGATTACCAATAAACAGATAAAAATATGATTATAGATTAGACTATCAAATTCACTAATGTACGTTCTATAAAAGAAAAGGCTGTATTTCTTAAATTTGCCTAAGAGCTTTCTTTTAGGACATCTCACATTGCATTGTGGAAGAATCTACAAATATTATATACTTAACTGCAAAACGAAATGGTGATTGTAATAGTATATAGTAGAATAAGCAGATGCATAGCTTTAAAGACTCAGATAAAGGGAAATTAAGGACTTGGCCAGTGATGTGGGGTTCACTATTAATTCATATTCAATTCTAAACCAATATTTCATTATTATTAAGGATTAGATACATTGAAATAAAAAAGTGAAAGATAAAATCGGCTCTATTCTCTTCCAAAACTTGATAGAGGTCCTCAGGACGTTTTGTAATAATTTTTAATGCACAAATAATGCGTAAGCGAATGAAATAGGATTATAATTTACCATCACATTAAAAATATTAAATCTAACGAAGCATAAATCTGAAAGTAGACAAAACTATAAGTTGAGACAATAAGCTGGACCCGGCTGAAATAGATCATAAATTGTAATGAAACCATGTGAATATTTAAATGGACATAGAGCTAGCCATTTTCAGGTAAATTCGATAACAATTGAAAGAAGAGATCAAGAAGCATTCTCTTGGTCCCTAGCATTAGAGTTTGAGAGCTTTGCCTCTGACTGAGTATATTTAAAGTCCATATAATTAATTCTGTATGACTCCCAAATTTTTTAACAATAAAAATAGCCTATTTTTAAGAACCATTTTATAAATTGCGCAAAATTTCTTAAAACAAACGCGAATGTCGAAACCAGAGAGAAGATTATAGGAAAAAATCAAAGCAAGGAAATGCACCAGACTGAAATTTGTCTATAAAGAGCGTCATATATGTTTAATCAAATGGCTGGAGTCTTTTTATTGATTTGGGTCGATCGGAAATGTTCGTTATTCACTAAATTATGAAAATTATGAATAGTGTGTATCTATTAGATCTCTCGCATAAATGAGATTAGATATATTGTAGCCCGCCAATTGGTCTATTAAGGGTAAATATTATTAGTAATTAGCTTAGTCAGACTGATTTCATGCAATTAGATGGTTAAAAAAGGCTTAATATAGTGATCGGATGATCGGAAGATGTGCTTAATGAATTAGATTATTTAGGCGGGCCTAATGTGCACGACCAATATCAGTTGACGCCTACTGGCACCATACATACAATCAATCCACAACATAAATCTGATACGTAAGGCCGATTTAAGTGAAACTTAACGCCATCTTAATTTTACTCAAGCTAAGTAATCGGCTCTTCGAATATCCATGTAAATACAGTTACATGAGAGTTTTTCTGAAGAATATAAGATCATAAAATACTGATGATATTGCAGTTTAGACATCAATGGTTCAATTAAATAATTCTTGTTAAAGGAGAGACAACCTAATTCCCAAGACCATTTAAGAAAGCAAAACTTATTTTTGGAAGAGGAGTATAATCGTCGAATTAACCTGATGAGAAACTCGATTTCTGTCACCTCTTTTACTATATAGAATTAACGAGTGCGATCGGTTGTTCCGATCACTGGGTGTGCATCGGACCCGTAATCACTGACTTCGAAGACGATTACTTTTACTGCAGCTTCATCGGTACACAAGGCGACAACCTGTTTCTCAACTATGGGAACTTCACTGCTCCCTTTCCATATGAGAGATTATTGTTAGAAAATATACGCTCTACTTTTATAGGCTGAAAACTATTTCAACGATATAGGGCGACGAAATAACAAAAAATTTTGTAGACGCTGGTGCATATTATCTTAAATTTCATATTTCAATAAATTTAATCGAATTTTTCATTTATCGATCTAGACTGTGACAGAAATAACTGGGAGATGGTCGCGAAACGACTATAATACTAAAGTCTAGACGTGGTGAGGCTATAAATTAGCATACGACTGAGACAGAGGGAACACTTTAAAAACTATTTATTGAGTATATAGATGTTTCGAAAATCTAGGCTCATGATAATAATAATGCCATATCATTAAGTTAACGTGAGGTATTTGTATATTAAATAATAATATCAAAGCTCTAAGGAACTGATAATCGAATAATCAAATACAATGGTCGCATCGAACGTTGTGACGCTGAAAATAGGCAATAAAATTGGTTAAGAAAATACGTTTTTAGGTATCACATTACTTTTTCATAAAATGACTTGAGTAAAAACACAGATCAGAAGAACATTGTCATGCTTGCTTTATTAAGGTGAATAACAAAAGCAAGTCTCAAATGATCATTTTGTCAATGGATAAATTCTAAGTAATCATAACAATTTAGATTAGGAAAACAAAATGTTGATAGAGTTCATTTCAAAACCACAGTTTAAACGAATAATGAAATAATTGTAAATACTTGGACTCTAAATTAAGTGGGAGATCGTCTAACATACGCCATTAAAATGGCGTCCAACTTGAGCTTTCATGGGAGAAACAGAAATGAATTCAAAAGGCGAGATTGTATTTTAATTAGAGCGTTCCATTAAGAGCAAGGTCACAATTATTTCTAAAAGTGATTCACTAATATAAACCAGCTTTTCTGAAACGCGGTAAGATAAAAAATATTAGATTTTAAGATGCTATTAAAAAAATACCTCAACGAAGCAATGAATTCATTTTGATCAAATCTCAATTGTGACGGTGCACGAAAGGGAATTACGTGCTTTAGGAAAATGAATTTTAAATTAAACTCTGAGTAAGAGGGGATTGCTTTTTACGATTTTGTATAGCGGTATTCCATTGATATAGTACACAACTAGCTCAGCAGACAAAATGAAATCGAATCCATCCACACCATAGGCTATCAATTAGAGAATTTTTAATGATATCCCTTCAGGGAAGTGTAGATACTATCGTACCATGCCTTTAATAAGTGTAAGAGAGAACACTCAGCGATGGAAAACAGACCTTAGTATCAACATTCTACCCATTTTATCAAGGGAGGAAGAGAATAACGAGATCATACGACCAATTTATAAATTAAATTACTTTGCTGACATAAGCCCGCAGAAATTAGTAGCGTTTGGACATGGCGAAATATACTATACCCATTAAGAAAAAGGTGGGCAACACGTTACAACCTTGACTTTATTCCCCACTTCAATCCAATCCCCCTCACCTCTCATTAAACTATTCTACTGTTCCATGTGTGTAGACCACTTTACTTGATCCCCTTTGCTTTTAGAGAGGATAAAAGCTAGCAAACAATCACACTCACGGGTCTAAAAGAGTTTTCAAATAATATGGTGGAGTTCTAATAATATGTTAAAACAGACTGTTTTCTATAGATTTTGAATACTAACCTGTAGCTCATGAAATTACAGAAGTAAAAATCACTACATTCTCGTTAAATATTTCCAAATGAAAAAAATACTATGTAATATGTTTTAAATAATCTTATTTGAATTGAGTGAATTTACATTAAATACAAAGTCTAGACTAACAGTGCCTTTATATTTAGAAACACCCCTTTGAGTCTCATTTATTAGTGATGGATATTCAAGCATACCTCCAGACCAGATTAAATGCATACCTGCAATATGAAAACTATTTAATGATGCTTTGAGCAGAATGCATATAAATATTTAATTAATGTTTGATTGCACGTTTATATTGTCTTAACGTCTGTCTTTGCATGAAAATAGGAAAACAAACATGGATTAAATAACGGTAACTTATGGCCCAATCATGCGAAAATAACACGGTTGTTCGCCGCTTCTCCACCTTTTCTTTTCTTTAGTAGTCAAACAATGTGAGGATTAAGTTAATAGGATCAACTTGCCCTATACCCCTCTTTGGTATAACATGTTTCACCATCAGTTTTGAAAACGTCTGCAGGACACCATTCCGATTGGCCATCACAGTACTCGGGAAGATCACAGGAGTTACCAACATCTCGACACACGGTCCCACTCGCCTTGAGTTTGCAGATTGTCTTAGAAGGATCCCCAGAGACAGTCTGGATATCACAACAAGGTCCGGAGGCACACTCGGCTCCTTCTCGAAATTTACAAGTTGTTACATCACAGCAGGCTCGGACTTCTTTGGGACAGGTTTCTCTGCAAGGATACAGGAAATATAGAATTAAAACACGTAAATCTACGAAGCTAGTGGTCGTGAAATTAATCATTATCAATGACATCTATTTTTTGAAATGTACTGTACTGATCGATACTAATTAACAAAGAGGCACCGAACTCACTGAGACAAACGATTGCTGAATAACATAATGATCTCAGAAAAAATTTAAAAAAGCATTTAATTAAATTCCAGATAAGATATTGAATCCGTAATGCGAAATCGAAACACATTATCGTCCATAACCAATCTTCAAGGTAAATGCGGAATCAATTTAGGAATAATCATAATCTTGTACTACTTAAAGGTGACTGATCTACTTAGTAAAAATATTTATCTTCAATAATGCTTTTTTCATCTTACGTCCTAGCTCGAAGTTAATCCAAGCAAAGACAAAAACATGCCTTTGAAACAAAGATTATCGAAAACGTTTAACCCAATCAACAAAACTTCTTCAACAACAACTATGGGGAAGACATAATAGATCCTCACGCATCTGATTTGTAAGCAAGCCTGTCAAAGTTTACAAAACAAATAAGTTAACGGATAGAATTTGAGACGATGTGAAGGCAGTTACTATGATGACAAACAACTCGCAAATTATGTGAGTGAATCCCATCCGTGAAAATCCAGTAATTGAAATAGCCTAACATCCTAGTAAACGAAGAAAGCGATACCTTCCTTCTGTCTAAGTTAGGTATTGGATAACACTGTTCTTCATTATGAACTGATGACGCAGTAATCAAAATGCTGGTCTGATAGGTTGGGGGTCACAAGATCAATGCTCATCGTTGCACACCCGGTGAAGTTGATACCCAACTGGTGAAAGAGAGAAAAGTAGAATGCGCTTTTCTCATAAGAGCAGCTCCAGGACGACTTCCCCTACTCAATTCAAGTACTTTGAAAACTTTTCATAACAGACTTAAGAAATCTAGTCAGTAGATAAATATGAAACGATGTAAATGAATTTACTGCGACAACAACTAAGTCTTGCGACAGAAATAGTTAAATGGTGACAGAATGCCAGTTAATTAATAGTATGTCCCCCTATTGCCCAAGATAACAGCTGAGTATTATTGATGATAATACTAACGCCGATTGGCATTATATGACGAAAGAGAAAAATTGCCCTTGTACAGATAGGATTGTAATTTCCATATTGGCCAAGAAATACGAAAAAGGATAAAATAAAAGCGAATTTAGTAGGACTATGTACCCGGTACACAAACGAGGCAAAAAGAGAGGCGAGTTGCAGACTGGGAAAAAGGATGTCTGTAAAAGATTCTACAGAAGAAATCCAAGCAATCCAGGCGGGGAAATCTAATATAACTTCGTCAAAATCAACTCCTACGCTTTTGCACTTTAGTCCTATTTAAAGTTACGAGTAAACGGTTGATTTTCAGTAATCTGAATGCATTTTACATCCAAAATTGCAGAAATTTGAAAATTAAGAAATTGTTGTGGATAAGCGAAATTTTAAATTAAAATTATATTTAGCTTATAATGCAAGTATGAAACGATAAGTCAATCTCTCTTTATTTAATAGCCCAGAAAGTTTCATCAGTGCAATCATTCTTATTGATTTAATAATTATAATTCTTGATGTAATTTTCATTATCTTAAAACATTAAGGTGTTATCAGTTTAATAAAACTTTAACTTAAATTGTTACTCTGAACAAACCCTATCAAATAACTATCAAAATTAAGAGAAAAAATTCTTATGTTTAATAGGCATGAAAATTCCCCTTAGATTAAATATTACTAAGCTTGTTAAACGCACGCAAGGGCGAAAATAAGGAAATCCGATACAATGCTCAAAATAAGAAATACGTTATCAGGGAACTCTTATCAAGGAGTCAGATATCATTCAAGCCCTATCATACTCATTTCATAATTATGAAATTAAACCGTGTAAAAAGCATGTTCATAAAACATAAATCGAAGGCGAACGTGACCAAGTTCAGAATATTCAAACTAAACGACATAGCCTTGAATTATTACTGTTAACAGATAAGCAAAGCTGGAGATTGTAGGATAATAAAGATACTAGTACGACAAAAATGTACTAGCTTTTAAAATGCAAAAGCAAAACTTCAATAAGTAATTTTATGATCTTAAAAGTAATTTTGGTAAGCTAGCACAAAATCTGTATACTTTTGGGCAAATGTTTCAAACAAACCAGAATTCGCATGAAAACACATCTAACAATATTTTTACACAATTTTCTAGGTAAATATGCGATATTATATACAAAACATCTATCGAATTATGATAGTTGCCTTAGAAATTAGCAGTCAGGAAGGAGGAGGAAATCAGATGTTATGAATGCGCTCTCCAGATGAATAACACTACAATACACATATACATATATTTCCCAAAACTAATGTTATTACCAAGTCATTTTCTCCCATAATTACTGGTGAATAAGATCTAGCTGCCGAAAGTTTATGGAAGTGAACAGAGAACCTGATTCATACTTGGTTATGAATTAAGAACTGGTATTTGTAAACTTTGTCTGCAACAGTTTAGGAAATAGAATTTCTTTCCTCTACTCTTATATAAAAATATTTTCATAGATAAAACTAACACCCAATATTAACTAATAGTAACTAATCAACCAATAGATTAAGCGTAGTTCAAGATATTCGCCTTTCTCGGCTATTAACTACGAAAATACAAATGAAAATAAGCCTTCATTGATGAAAAGTGGCAGTGCGAATTCCCAGTTAATAAGCTTTTATATAAAACTATAATCCAACTTATTCATCTCCAATATCTCAATTAAAGTTAAATTCTAATACCAAACGAGAATTCTTAATAATGCGAAAAATAATGATTTAAAATAATCAATTCAAACTTATAATGGAGTGACGAGACAATGAAATTAGGCCTTTGGGGAATAATCTTCGATAAGACAATTATAGAAAGGCTCGTGTCGGCATGGAAAACAAAAAGATCAGAAGTTTAAACAAACTGATCTAAAAATCTAACAATAAATGAAGTCGATTTTTTAAACATCAAATAAATGGGACGAGCGTTAAAATTGTCAAATGCCAGGAGAGAGAAATATCAACTTTCTCTTTAACTATTATATAAGAAAAGTTGCAGTAATTGAATAAATTACGATTTTTTATAATTACGATATAATTCCAAATAGTACCCGAGGCATATACGAAATCATTATCGTGAGTAATCGCTCCTCACAAAGGCTTTGATATTGTTTGACCCTAATTTTTATATTTCGTGCATGAAAGTAATCGATTTCTTAATAAGATACTGCCAGGTTTTCCTATAATATATTTTACGTTTGTTTTAATGAGATTTCAAGGATTCACTAATCAAATCATTTACAGGGTCGAAAAGAGTTTCATATTTGCCAAAGATGAAATGTTATATTAATATTTCCTATTGAAAAAATAATAATTTTATTATCAATATCTGCCATTTTTCCGTGGACGATCTTTTTAGGATCTGTTCTTATCTCATGAAGAAATATTTTGATTTCAACAATTTGGAAAGCGATTTGGATAGCCTAATGCCTTCCAAATCAAACTATAGCAAAATGATCCAATTCGCCTTCATTTAACACATTAATTCAAAATATCCGAGCAAGACTAAAATTCTATTATAGTTATTTTGATATATCATCAAAATGTCCGATCTTATGGTACGTCAACAAAGAATAACATTCGATTACTAAATTAACTATTTGTGTAGATGTGACATACAGGAGGTGTCACCAACGTCCATTTAAGGACATTGACTTTGAATCGAAATGACAGTGTAACCATAATTGAACCAGCCAAACGAAACAACCAGTGTAGTGGGTTAGTCGTTACCGATCACATTTTTAAAAAGTTATGAAAAAGTTAAGTAACTTGCTCAACTGTAATAACTAAAATTGTGTGTGTGTGGTTTCATAGAATATACTTTCTTAAATGGTCGACAATGTCGAGCGGTTCACCCACCACAGAAAATTACAAATTGGTTCTTAAAAAACGTTATGAAAAGCATGTCTGTGTTGCCTAAATATTGTGAAAAAAATGATTTCCAGTTCTTAGAACCCCAGAGATGACTTCTATGGATAAAGATATTTGTTACGTAATGGTAAAATAGCAGAACTTACGCAAATTTGCCATCAACAGTTGTGAATAATGTCAAAATAAATTCACATCAGTCCCTTGGCTTCGTGGTAACTGATGTCATGGGGTTTCTCCACTCATTTTGTTATTACGCGTCGTGATATTTAAGAGTACAATCGGTAAAATGTTGCACTTTTTCGTGCAAAAAGTGAACTGAGGAATTCTATTTTTGCCATTTAAATATTATAAGTTTGCATCTTTAGTGCGCTAGATTTTGCAAGTTAATTAAAATTTTCGACAAGTTGATAGGTAATAACGTCCTATTAAAAACAGCACTCGTCAAACTCAAATAATACTTAAAGGAAGTATTTTTTCTGGAAAACAAATAAAACAATAACGTTTATTTGTTGCTAGAATAGTTCTTATAATAATATTTCATGCAATGATGAAAAAGAACCGACGATTCGATTTCATTGTCTAGCCTGATAGTGAGGCTTTAAAAGTCGAATAAATTTCAGAATTATTTGAGCAAACCGAGGGATTCAAATTTCAGAAGCATGCTTTCCATACTGCTAGGCGACAGAAGCGGATGCACATAACAGATAAACATTGAAGGAAATCGAAATAGTTACTGACCCTAATAGAAGACCTGTTATGTTTTCATTTCTTTTTACAAAAAATATACATAGGCCAAATTTAACTTCAAAAAACGCAAAGAGTCATAAGCATAAATTTATTTTCATATTTTATAATATTTCATATCTGCATTAACAAAAACCTTATGATACTAAGTATCAGATTGAAAATCGCTGTACAGCCTCTTCGTCAACACCCTCTTCTGTATCAGCTAAAGATTTGGCCTCGTAAAATCATTAGCAATGTTCTATTTTCATAAAACAATTAAGTGCCATCGAATAAAAAGTGCATTGTAAAGTTTTCCTGATAGCTCAGCTACCCGCTTTTGTAAAGTATAACTCTCCTATGCTGTGGTACCGCTAGGAAGTCCAGTTTCTCTCGTTAAAATATCTCTACCCGCTAAATGTCACTAACCTAGAGTCGTCTCAGACTAAAGAGAGGTTGGGACAGAATGCAATTAAAATAAGACACTTTACTAATCACATAAAGGCACTATATAGGAATGCATATTGACTTCGTGTTGTTGATGTTGTTGGGAGAACAAAACACCGCCAGACAGATAACAGTTTTAGGCCCAAGTAATTGTCAAGCTCTCAGGAGCGATGTGCCCCAATGAGTGACTTTGGGACCAGCTTTGGAAACTGATTATCGAAATAGACAAAACACAAACAATGAGGAATACAGCTTTTTTTATTAGATTCCTATCAGATATTCCATCCTCCATTTAGATGACATCAAATCTTAATAATGCTTGTTTTGCATTCTCAACTGAAAATTTTAACTTAGTCCATAATGCTGAAAACCGCGAACAATGAAAATTATAAAAACGGAGCGAAACATTTCCGTTTACTGCAAAATATATTACGATCCCAGACTCTAAAATATTTTAACCAATATGAACAGCTCCATCGAAATATATAAAAATGAAAAAGGAAAGTTGACAAGATCAGCTTAGAATTTGGAATAATCGTCCGAAACCTTGATTGATTCCAAGATAAAATTAATCCGGTTGGTTGAAAAATATTACTTGCTATTATTTGAAAGAGCATATTAAGTTAATATTTACTATTTACTTATTTTAGAAGACTCTGATACCTTGAAGTTGATCCCAGTATCTTTCTGATCCCCTGCGCTTTATCATTTGTTAACCTCTTTGTCAACTGATTACGATTGCTTTTCACAATTAAAAATTGTAGATTTTTTGCACTACTGTTGGTGATAATAATAATACACTAAGTGGTTCATTAAATAAGCTCAATTTTACTTTAAAGAATTAAAATAGCTTTCTGGGAAGATAGTGAAAAGGATGTATATCATCAACCAGGAATATTATGATAAAGTACTTAAATTCAACTCTAAAAAATTCAAATATCAGAAAACAAAAATTCTATTTTTACATATCGGCAGAAAAAAACTACAATTGGAGAGATGTTCATGCCCTTAATTATTCAGCATTCTTTTCACTGACTTTAAATAAAGAGAAAGGATTAGTGCATAGATTAATTTCAAATAAAAAAGAAGAGAATTTAATGTACGGTATAATTCCCAATATTATTTACAATTAGGGGCAATGTGGGCAAATTAAAAATCGCATTCAAAAGAAGAATTATGATAACGGAGGATGATTCAGCTATAGGAAATATCAAAAATCTCCACTAGGCTTCATCAGGAACATCCATCCCAAGTCTTGAAGCCATTATTTAGTAGTTACGATCAGTTTAAAGAAAAAGCTAATATATATTAGGTGAATATATAATACAGGTAATGTAGTGTCACTTGTTTACCGTTTGGGGGTACTTTATATATTTGCAATAGGTGCTTTATTTTCGGTTACAGTATTACATTTAGAACAACAACTAACATTCCTAGTAGGAATTTTGTAAATTTATTACCATTTATTAATATTATAAATTATCCTACTCGGAATGAAATATTTCGCAATGAAATGTTTTGAGGCTTAATGCCGGCTACTTCATAAACTTTGTAGACGAAATGTAAGCGATCTTGTCAATAAGAACTTCTATTTAATGAAAATGACATAAACTGAGGTTAATAAGTTTCGATTTAAAAGGGACATAGTTGTTTCAAACCAATCTTTTATCAACTGAGCAATTCAAAATGTAGTGATTGTAATATTTACAGATGAAGTTTCGTCATCCAAAACCACTACAAAAACATATTAATTAGTTTGAAAACTGGGACCATTGGAGATTCCATCAGCATATATTTTTTATTAAGTGATTAACATATTGGATTAGATTTGTTGATGGAAAGACTATCCGTATATCTTTCGGGTTTTTTCGCTTGTCATGCAGTCAAATTTGCATAACATAATTTAATACCATATAAAGCAATATTTCCACCATAGGACATGTAAGAGTGTCTTCACAGAGAGGCTTGAAAGTATCGAACAGGTTAACGTGAATGTCCGAAATAAAAAACTCAAAGAAATTCGAACGGTGACATGAATTTGTGTCCTAGTTTAAGATAAAGGTTCGTTAACACTCCGAAATAAGGAAAATGCATTTGCTATCACAGTTTTTCGATAAAAATCATCTGTGCGTAAGGATAATTAACAAAAGGATTTAATTTCGGTGATATAATTGACCAAATGACAAGTGGACATAATTAAACTCAAAATCTTAAAATAGAAAGCCCGTGTGGAAATGGATAATCAAATGAAAGATAAGAATTGGTAATGCGAATCTTGTTGGAACACCGCGAAGTGGAACGAAATTTTTATTAATAAATTAATAATAAAACTAAGTATTGAATAAAAGTTTTAAGTTAGGCATAAACATTATTTGTGTCCTCCTTTACGATAGATAGAGATTAAGTTAGTAAGGAATGAGTTGTTGGAGCAACCAGAAACGAGGTCACCAATTTAGCAGTTACCAAATTTAAGCAGCTATTGTATTGCAGAAGGGGGACGCTCACCAAAATATAGAAACTAATGAAACAGAACAAGGTTGTAGAAGCTAAGACTATATCTAGCAGCTAACAACAAATAACAGCTCCAAAAAATAGACCAGAAGGAGTTGTGTTGGCCAAAGTGTATTGGATAAACCACGGTGAGGATTCAAGAGGGATAAGGGAGAGAAGAGATGAGAGGGAAGCGCACGAGCAGATAAAAGGCAAGTATGTGTGTGGAAATACAAAGTGTATATAAGTCACTTGGACAGGGACACAAGTGAGGTATGAGAGTACAGTGAACTTTTAAGTGAAGCTGGACAGTTATAGAAAAATGGAGCACCGATAAACTCGTCTAGACATGACAGGTAGGGGTTTGAGTCATAGGGACATAAGGGCGAAAAATCAACGTATTTTCATAAATAGTTTTCGTAGCCATCCTTCAGAGTAATTTGAAAAAAAGTACTTTATTTAAAACATAGATCAATGAATAAATCTTAACCGTAAATGATTTATGTAATAGAGACTAACTTAGACACGGTTTGTTTAGAGCTAGGGAAATCGAATGATCTTAAGAACATAAATTAACGCATTATAAATAAAATCTGCAATATTTTACTAAACTGTAGAACGCATCGAGATTAGTAGTAATAAATAATAAATCGAAACAAAAATAAGGTATCATTTATAGATCAGGCCGACAATAATTTCTACAACTGCTCCAAGCGCAGTTAGTTAAAAGAGACATTTAGACAAACCTCTAATCATGGAGCAGATTTCTAATGGTCAGCATTTCAAAGTCTCCAAACTTAAAAAAATCCAAATTTAAAATGCTAAAAACACTAAAATACAATTACTTTATTTATTTTTTGCTTATTTTTATGATATTAAATGGAATAAGAAAATGCAACTATTAAAGAAATTTGCACCAGATTAATTGTTAATTATGACCACTAATAACAGCACATAAAAGAAATATTTCAAAAATGGGAAAAAAAGAATTACAAAGGGAGATGGATGAGTATTCTTAATTAGCTTATCGCCTTTTCCATTCCGCTCTACTCGCGAATCATCCCCTTACCACAAGCGGCTTATAGATTTATCATTGTATTCTTTCTTAGACAGATTGAGCTGTATTGTAATTTCTTTTCCCTGTTTACCAGTTAAATTGTCGGTTTCTTTTCTCTGTCACTACAATATACCCTTTCCTATCTCATTGTAATGAAGTTTATAGAGGCTTATTCTACTCCACTGAATCCTAATCTATAATAAGCTACCAAACCATAATTAGACTGTTCAGAGGTTTCATGAAAACTATTGTTTAATTAACTGAAGCAACTTAAGATGATAAGCGCTAGATATGAATTATGAAATAAATAGTACTTACCTTGTTCCGCAGTCGCATTCCTCTCCAGGATCTAACTTTCCATTTCCACAAAGGGACATTTTGAGGGAAAGTGGAGTGGATTGAAGGAGTTCTGGTGTGCCTCGTTGAGTGTTGATGACAGTGTAGGTGTGAATGCTACTCGGTCCATTAACATCTATTAGACGCAACTGTCTTGGCAGAAGACTGGTGTGAGATTGAACGGGGATATCATGAAGACATGCACCCATACCAAAGCGTAGAAGATTTGGCATATCTCGAATGGAGCACGGAGACCACTCCATTGTCGCTGTTCCAAATCTAATAAGGAGTATAAGACGTACAATTAATTGTGCTTTTCTGAAATAGAAGAGTTACAATACGGCATGAACGAGTATATTCATTCTAAGCGATTTTGTTATCATTTTTCAATAATTTTACATATCGCACTCCTCTTAGGCAATAAAACCAATACTTCTATGTGATTTCGATATGGGTAATACGAATAGCAGGTGTCAGAGGCCGAGGCTTTACCTCACCGTTTTACCACGATGTTGACCTAACAGTGTTCTTGTACTTTTTATGACCTGAAATATACCTTGTCTTTCATGCAAAACTCACCCAACCGATCGTTGAAATGTAAAAAATTAAACTTTCGGAAGTTTGGCTGATGTCAAAAGAAATATTTATTAAGTAGAAACCGAATTCTGATTAATTAAAAAGAAAAGTGAGTTAGGTCAAGTTATACATTTCTGTATAACTCTTTGGATAGAAATGAATATCCGCAAGATTTGTAGAAGTTTCAATCAATTTATAAGCTCTGAGACTGCAGAAAATCATACTGCTGTGCTGTGACAAGAGAACTGACCAATATTATAATAAATAGGTAAGTGATATCAACTAAAATTTCCTCTTCAAGATATCGCCACTTCATAAATCAATTTCTCGGCGATAGTTTATAACAATTCATGCGAGTCTAATTGGAGGATGAATGGGTGTAAAAAGGCAGTAAATTCTGTTAGCAATCGAACGGGATATTAAAGCGTTTGATGGGCGCGACACTGCCCAGTGCTTTTACCACTTTCCTTCTTTCTTAGCAATATAAAACTCTACAAATTAGGCATCAATTTCTTCAACAAAGACTATTTTATATGCCATTTTGAATGAAATGATAACGATTTTGCAAAAAATTCCTCAATTACTATTAGGCGGCTTAAATCTCCGGGTTCTAAATTAATAAAGTCTACTAGAACCATAAAATTATGCTCCAAATTCAATCATTACATGATCAATCAAGAAATAACATAAACTGATGTAATGAGAGGAAAATTTTAATCACAACTCCTGACAAATAAAATCGGCTAATAAATTATTTTGCGAACTTTACAATAGTATTTAGAAATAAAGCTTAAATAAGAGGAAATAAACATATAGTAAAAAGGGATTATGCGATTGAATTATCCAATAAAATTTATCACTTTCAAACATCTATTACTTTTTAACACAAATAAAATAATAAGAATATTGCATGAAAATAAAGCAAGTGAAATATATAATTACGAATTTTGCGAAATTATTATTTATTATTATCATAGAGTTATTAAAATCCTCATTTTTAAATAAATGTGCGTTCAGTTTCATGTTTCCTTAAACTCGAAAACTGGTAAAATAAATAGAATAGATATTAAAAATTATCATTTAATATAAAAACAAGGTTGATCTATTTCAGTCTACCCTCAATAGTACCGAAAGTATGTTGTCATAGGACCATGACGTGTGAAGTGCCTGCTCACCGGGTTCCTTTGAGAAACATAGCCGACTCTTATGAAAGATTTCTGCAGTTCTCTTACATTGAAACTTCTTTTGAGCCACCAGATACTAATGAAAACTAGAAGGAACGTGTGCGCAAAGTTGTGGCTAATTTGAATCAATCAAGGCGCAAAGGAAGCCTTTGTCGTAACCTGTCGATCATTGTTGAAGCACTCAGGAAAGCCGATTCCCGTCTTTCAAAGTGTGGAACCCCTCTTTAAGGGAAGTTACATAAGAACAATGAAATGTAACATTGTCAGTTTTAAACGAAAAATGGCTGAAAAGTAAACAAAGCTTTTGCACAATCGGCGAGATTGATGTTACGCAAACACAACGACCAGTAAACGACTTCAGGTTTCAATTTTCGAATGGTTTAAATCTTTAAATAAACAAGAGTAGTCGACCCGGCAGGTTTTAGAATTTTATCCTCAATTCTAAGGTTATATATAATACTAATCTACCTTCGAGGAGTTTTTGAGATAATGCATATTACAAATGGGTGAACTTTCAGAAAGCAGCGAAAACTGACAGTTAAGTAGTGAACAATTGAAATTCCGGACTTTTAGACCAAATTTACTGTCCTCACCAAAAATTAAAACTTTAAGGCTATGTATCCGTTTCTTGGAATATCTTAATAGATGCCACCCCTATAAACAAAAGGGATTCTTGATACTATTGATAAGTACCTTTCGGTACAACAGAGCAACCGATTGTAAATCTTAGCTTATATCGATCAGTTGAGACTTAGGTATGAAATTCTGATAGGCTCCACCATACAATCTTTTAAATGTACCCACTTCAAAATGTATGGTTTTCTGCTATTAGTGCTGATTTTAGGAATGAATATTAATATAAACATTCTAATCGAAGGTATTAGCATCTAGTTTACTTGAATTTCTAGTTCAGTTCTAACCAAAACTTATCTCAGATATATCAAGCCAAGAAGGCATCCAATGCTGTAGATGACTAACTGTCCTGGCAAATTCTGGTCAATAGGAAAGGTAGTTAAGTGCGATTTTCTCATAAGTGCAGCTCTAGAATACATTCTCTTTTCTCAAATCAGATGTAGCCAACATTTTCCATAATGGGCTTGAGAAGTTTCATTAAACAAGAACTTACTCTACTCCGGTGGCCATGATACATCCCTGACATTCACAATCCTCCGTATCGTGCCGAAGACCGAATGTATGACCCAGTTCATGAGCCGCTGTCCGTGCTGTATCGTTAACTTCCATGTAGAGCGAATCCTAAAAATGACCAAACCACGAAATTACATTACGAACTATAATTAAAGTCAGCGAGAGGTATGGCTTAATGCTCGTGTGACTGTCTTGAATCTGGATCAAAGTTCAAACTGATCAAAACATGAAATCTCGTCCACCTATGATCGACCAGAGCGTAGGTAGGATTAGGTCGTCCTAAAAACGGGTCTTGAGACAACGCTAGCACACAAACAAAACTTGCTTTAAACAGCATGGCAAACTGGAAGCGATAGTTTTGGCTTTGACCTAATTTATTCCGTCTGCAAAAAGGACGAATCTTGGAGAACTACCTTCGATAAAGTAAACGAAATATGAATACAGTAAAATAGATAATTGCAATTTTTGAATTTAAGCCTTTATAAACCTGAATTCGAGAATGATTTATCTTAAAATGCTATTTTAAAAATCTAAGCTACAGAAACGAGTTAAACGTTTTGATAAACTGCGTCTTTTAGATCTTTAAGTGTTTTTTTTTCGATTTTACATATATCGGGATCATGGGTTATTAATTCTTGCTATGTTTAATTGAAAATGCTCAGTGTAAAAGTCTACAAGGTTTCGGTTACCTCAAGCGCATACATGTTAACCTGGTATTGCAGGAAAGGTTATTGAACAAATAATCTTCTTCAATTTCTAGTACAATTTTCAAATCAGTTAACCCCTACGAAGCCTCACCCATATTTGATTTTTAAATCCTAAGAGTTTTACTCAGTTGGTCTTCGCCCCTAGAAACGTTATGGTGACGCCGAAAGGCAGAGACAGTTAAGCAACTCTCGTTATATTAATAATGCAAATGACGTCATCAACTAGTCTATAACGGAACACATTGACAAATATATAATTATGTGTAATGACCAACTGGATTTCGAATTCAGAATGCACTACATAATTAATTAGAATGCACAAAGATAATTTATGCGTTTTTTGCTGGGAGCATATTCTGATTGGTATGTCGTCATCCTACTAAAAAGCAGAATTGGATATTTTCGATGCCTTAGAGAGAAATCAATCCTTAGACTGAATTTTCTTCCAATCACTTTGATTCCATCCTCTTACATGGGAATCAAGTCTCCTCATCGCTAAAAATCTGGACAATCAGGTAAACTTTCAGTAGTGGGTTTACTCCCTGTTATCGCTATTCTCCAACCAGTGTTCTACCTGTTTATTTTTATCCTGCTTATGACTAATAATTTGGCTTCTAAGTTGGTTATAGATTTTCTCATTATATAATACATGCATTTTGAGCTTTACTGTTACTCTCCACGTTTTTACCTTTCATTTACAAGGCAGAAACTGCATATTCCTGCTTTCTATCAAGTGATAGTAGAGTTCATGCATTTAAAGAGGGCTTTGACTTAACTGGTTACTTCCATCCTTGGTCTCTTTGAACTAAAGCATCTCCTGCTATCAGTCAATCCTATATATCCTAGTGATATATAAAGAGCAATGAGTAAGCCATCCTTGATTTACAAGTCCTCTACCTACTCTCTAGAGGATCTGAAAAGTACACAATATTGACACTTATCAATAAATGCAGTAGCAAATCTGAAATATATAATTAGTGGGGAAACATTGTATTTTCTACACACTGAGATGACACTGAAAGTCATCTGAAATAAAACTACCTTTAATCTCTCACGTGTGAAAATAAACACAACTGTAGTCACGCGATTGTACCCATTAAAGCGGTATACAGCAGTCATAATGAGCAACCAAAGGTTAGGTGAAACGACTCACACGAACGAAGGAGACACAGGATGAGTATTTGCACATGACCTGGCTGTTGGCTCGACCCCGTGTGGTAGACGTTTGATCATCGTCACCTCTGAAATGAAAAGAGGGAAAAATATATATGTAAATCTTCCACATGTTAAATAAACTTTCCAATTAAATTCTGGTCAACAGAATATTTACATGAATTCGAGCCCTTATTAAACTTAAATCCTATGCTTTTTTGGGGGAAGACGAGACACCAATTCAGGCAAATAAAGGACTATTAACGGTTTAACTGATACATCGTAACATGAAAAATTCTTAACTTAAACCCGCGAAGATGTAATATCCAGAGTTAGGCATATAGAAAATACGAATTGTAGAATGGTTCGAATTTGACGTCAGAAAACTATAAGTGTTCGAAAATAGATTGATCATTTTGACAATCATGTATTAAAAACGTGTTTCAGGTAAATTTTGCAAATGAAGTTATAAAAACACGTATGCGCACTTTATTGTCAGCTTAGTAAATGGAGAATACGGCTTGTACTTACAAAATTGCAAACAAACAATCATGCCGAGTATTAACTTCTGTTCGTTTGAAACTGGCCAGCGTTCTCAGAAAGTGATCTTCTGCCTCAAGATTAACTCGATTCTTCTCCCAAATCTCTAATCCCACTATCACAAACTGCACATTGAATCGAGAAAATAGCTAAAAAAAAGGAAAATAGAATAAATAGATGAAAATAAGCCCAAAATTTGGTAATATTATCCTATTTGCTAAACTCAAGGTCAATCAAAATTTAAAATCGTTTAAGTTTCAATGTTATCAGTTCTCGTGGAAAACTTGCTGATTTTGCTGTTTTCCAAATAAGGTATCAACTAAACCGTAAAGATTACTTTCAATCTTGGAGGAAAAACACGCAGACGTATGTCGATCTTTAACTAAATTGAATGATTAAGAAGTAAAGTAAAGTGTGCGTAAGATCAAAACTATAAACTTACCGAATTGACAACCTTGAAAATGTTGTTCACCCGAGTTACGACCTGGGCAATATCATGAGAGAAGGAGCTGATCTGTTAATAGAAATATATTAGGAGTAAATATATTCATATTTATGCGAAGAATATGCTAATTCTCCGCGTCGCCAGAGTTAAGAATGCATCTACTGGAGATTATTCTAAATGCATTAAGATAAATACTAATTAATAAAAATTTCTCAAATGACATTGAGGCTATGCAAATGCTCCGTGTACTAAGTTCTTTTAATTCTTTTATAGGAAAATCTAGTTTGTAGGAGAAGAACAAGAAAAGCTTTTCAACTTCAAGAAGGTAGACAGGAACATTACAGATTTGCACTTGTATTTGCTTAAATGCTTCAGATAGTCGGTCATATCGTTTGAATAAAGAAAAGCGTAAGCTTGTAGAGCCCATTTAATCTATGTCACCATCTTAAGAATCTTTTTATAAGTGGAACGGCACCTACTGATTAATGTGAGATAACTCTC
This sequence comes from Hymenolepis diminuta, assembly GCA_900708905.1. NCBI lineage: Eukaryota > Metazoa > Platyhelminthes > Cestoda > Cyclophyllidea > Hymenolepididae > Hymenolepis > Hymenolepis diminuta. The sequence continues at coordinate 1,130,944 of CAADRB010000028.1, read as the reverse complement.
TAAATTTCGAATATTCTATTTTTCTGCAGCTGTATCTGAAAACCTCTCCCTCACATTCTAAATTAAAAAAAACCTTCCCCATTAAATCAGAACAAGTACATATTTTGAGAGAAATTTCACATCTTCAGTGATTCCGTAGGTATTTTTGCCGTATAGGCGTCTGACGAAGGCAAGTTCTGACTAATTAAGGGTGGCAAAATAAATCATATTTAGTCTATAACACTTGCCATTTCCCAGGTCTGACAAGAGAGTGAGACAAAGGGACATAAAACATGAGACAAACAGACAAAACGTGACGTCAGATAGTCTCGCCTTTCCCATCCGAACATGCATTTTAAGATAGATTAATTTTCGTACTAAACTCTCTCTAACACGCAAATTTCGTGGTTCTCGTCCATATCACAAGTTATACGTAGCTTTTAAATTTAATTAAATTTTTAAACTTGGCAGACAAGTATCCGATGATTCACAGAATGATAAAGGATAAATCATATCCCCAACTTCTAGTTCTCAGGATTTACTAATCTAACTCTACGCAGCTCAAAATCCCTTCCAGCCAATCAAATCTATCCTGACCCAATGAAAGCAAACAGCGGCCAATTCGTGGCAACCAATGAGAATGCGGTATACATTAAGCACGACAGTCATAAATGGTCGAGAAAGGAGGAGTTAGCTACTACACTTGTGTGACGAAAGTCGACTCATTCAGTCTACATACAAATCAGTTCTTTTCAGGGTTTGGTTCATGAAATGAAAGGGGAATTAATAAATAAATAAAATGACATGAAAGGGCAGGTTATATATCTCTACGTTGATGGAAATTATACTTACAAATTTCTCATCAGTCACGACATAGAGCTCTACAATGTAGGGCGCATTTTCACCCGGACGATGGAATACACGCACTGGCCGGAGCAGCTGTAACAAAAATAGCAATAAAACATTATCATTCAATGTTAAGATAATGCTGTTTTTTCTGCCATTGAAAGAAATGAATTAAAGTGGTACGACCGACCATCGTTATTAAACAACTGATCAATAAGGACGGGAAATTGTGGGTAAGAATTTGATCAGTACTCTGGGAGACGGATTATGACAATTGAGTTTTGGAGCGTGAAGTGGTGAACTACCGTTAAGTGAATACTCTACAACTCTAATCTGAAGTAAAATCAAATGAAGTAACCTTTATAACACTCTTTTCCGATCCCCTCCCTTTATGCTTCATTGAACTTCACTTACTCTATTTCCAAATACTTTCCCACAATGAAATGCTCCCGCTTTGTTGTGGATTATAATAACATTAAAAGAGCTCCTTTCATTAGTGATCAAAGGTCTACCTAGAAAGAGAACTGTTAGATATTACTGAATACGACTGTTTCTGTAAAATTCTTATAAGGTAAACTGGACCACATTTTTGAATCAGTACCCGAAAGAATAAGAATTTCTCATTTAGTTCTCGGAAACCAACTAACACAAAATACACACTTCAATTTCTCACTGACGAAACTAGAACAGTGGTACAAACTTATTTGTCACGACGTCTAGATGCAAAGATGTAGGTATAGACCAAAATGACGAGTCTTTTCAGGAATCAAACTTGTCAAGAAAGTTCCGCTGAGTGATTTATTTTAAAAAAGTTACAGTATTTAGTTAAAGACTGGTGCACAAATAGAGTTTTATGCGAATGCATGACTTCGGGTGTGTGATTTTTTAATTCTGAGATGCAATAGACTAATTTAACGAAATAGTAACACCAATCCTTCAACTAACTTCACTAGTTTTTCAGGTACGATCACTGCCGACACTAACTATAATTGCGGTGTTTCAACTTTTAAACTTTAAATCATGTCATGAACTGTAAATATTGGGTAAATTAAGGTTCTATTGATGTCCTGACTTTCGTTCTCTACTTTATATTCATGTCACATTTTACTGTACTTAAGACTATTCTATTGTTCCTTAAATTTTGATGCTTCCCCAAGGTCAGCATGATATATTTTGTCTTTCATGTAAAATTATTGGAATATCTTCTTCACCATTGAAATAGGAAAATTATTTAAATTTCAGCACTGTGAAAAACGTTTCTTTTTGTTTAATTTAGAATTAGATATCAGTTGGAGAGAAACAGAAAAGGGAACGATAGGTGTCACAATCTACTTTCTGATTAATAAAAATTCAATTCAGTTATAAGGTTTTTTAATTTTACAGTTATAGTAAGATTACATATTTTTCATATTTGGTAAAAAACTGCAGAACTTTTCATATTTTAAGATTGGACCTAGAAGATGATCAATTTATTCATCGTACCCTCTTTAGATGTAGTTTGGTGAGAATATATCTTCATGGGCTAAATGTTGCTTTTAAACCACAAATATTGAACTTTCAACTTTAAAAATTATCAGTCTCCACCTTTTGTATTGAATTTGTTTCTTTATTGATATTCATCATTTTGAAAATTTTTACACGGCCTTAATAAAGATTGTGAAGACCATCTGGACAGCATCCGATAAGAACTTCTGTCTCAAAAAGACTTATGCCGATATCTCAGTAGCTTCTTGTGTGGTATTCAAAGAGACAGTGGAGAAGACAATTAGCCACACACGTAGGAGGGAGAGCCGACAACTTTACCCATCAACACTAAATCATTTTGATTGAAGGCACAGAATATTTTATGAATACCCTGTGTATACTCACCACTTATCCATATAAACAATAGTAAGCAATAAGGCAGATCAAGTGATGGTCAGAAAGTTCAAGCAAGAGTTCAGAAGTTCCAATATTTTGCACTCAATCATTCTGTTTCCAAATAAATAGGACATATCTACGACCTTCAGGCGGTTAAAGATCACAAAAATTCCCTTTAAATCGGCAACATAAACTCGACAATTGATTGATTTTGGGCTTAAACCAGTCAGACACAATTGAGATAAGTTAATTTACAAACTTAATAATGAATGAATGAATTATGCTATTAAACAACTCAGCCAAAGATCTTAATGACATATGAAATAATTACCAATGGGGTTCAAGCAAAATCCTTACTTTTCAAAACCTAAATTGCCTAATTCTTCTAATGGCCGCAACATTAACAACAATGCATCTTCAAATTCACCTAATGGTTTTGAAGTAAACTTTTACCCACCAATTTTCGAGTGTAGGAAATTAAAAACAATGTATAAGGTTTACGAAAAACTTGTGAAATTTCGACCTTCAGATTGTATGATTTTGAGGTCTAGTCAGAGTCTACACAGTGTATTTTTTCTACTCCACAAGACCTCATCCACTTGCATAATCAAAATGAAAATGGAATTTAAACTAACACTTTGATCACGCACAATAAAGCGTAAAGCCCAGTAAAACAATGAAAAACAATCATGCGCGAACTTGTATCCCCTGCAATTTTTGTGGTTTATGAACGAGGGCAAATCAACTCCTGACTATAATTCAAGAGCTGCAACATATTATACCACACAACAATACCCGAATTACCATGTTTTATATTATGTCTATGGTCTAAACAGTGATAAGAGAAGTCCGAATTATTTTTTCCCGAAATGAGATTATTCCACTTTGAAGAATCGGATAGTAATATTCGGGACTAGTGAGAAAATCTCGTGATTGTCTCAGCACCATACGGCCTCACAGACTTTGATCAAGCTGTCAGTGGCAGGAAATGTCCATAACCTTTCGAAGGGAGATATACTAGTCAAGATATGTGGGAGATAATAAGTAAAAATCAAGTAAAATCCCTCCTATTTTGGAAGGTAAACAGTTTAAGTTGGGGTGAAGCACTTTAAGAGAAACCGATTAAGTTGTGTCTAATTGCGCGATTTCAAAAGTTCATCGGCTGATATAAACAAAGTAACATTTAATAAACCGGGTGATTTAGGCTTTTTAATAATTTCTTAAGGAAAAAAATACAAATTGGGATATTTAGCCTGATTTTAAGAATTAGTCACCATCTGTGATCGTATAACACATTTTGTACCATTTTTTAGTAGTTGTATTATTTTATTACTGGTGAAATTGTAAACAATTTCTAAGTTAAAACTGATCTGAACTATGTGAAATATAAGCTGTTTATCCCGCACTATTTTCCCATATTTTTATGTTATTTTGGAGGAAGTTAGATTACAGTATAAACGTGTGTTTGGCTGAATCATCTGAGAGAATTATCCAGGATATGATTGGAATTTATCGTGGGATTTTAGAGTTTCATATCTGATTTCTCAGGCTGCATGAAACCAAAGCAGACACTTCATTCGTGAGCAAAAGCAATACCATTATAACAATCGGAAAACTAAAACATTTTTGTCTGACTATCATGGTAAATCTGATGGGGACCAAAACTCCCAGATATTGGGATAATATATTGCTACCCAAGGGGTGGTAATTATGTATGACACTGCTGTCAAAATCATAAACAAATGACAAAAATAAGAGAATTGGGAGGTAAGGAGGTGTGGAAATTGGAGGATATTTAAGTAGAAGACAAAGAAAATTCATGCAATTCAAAAGGAAAATAAACTTTTTCTCTCATCTTAACTTATTAAGTCTCGGTAAACGATTGCAGAGAAAAAAGGACCTAAGAACTTCAAGGATGTAACAATTGATAACTAATCGTGTAGTTTCCAAGATGCAGTGCTTAATTAATGTAAGAAAAAAAATGAAACAGTATTTATTTCCAACGCCACTGAATGGGAGTGTCCTCCAACACTTAATCCGGACAGAAGGATAGTCTTAAGAAGTCCCTCTAAGAGAAACTTATGTACTGCGGCCCATCTATTAACTAATATTAACCAGTATGCTTATTTATACGCATTTGAGTATCGAGCCTCCGCGACTTCTGACAAATTTGAATGTTAATTCCTATGCCACCATAAGAAGTTTAAATGATCTTATTTCACTAAAATTTATTAAAATCGATAAAATTTATCTATAATAATTAAGTATAAAGAATAGAACGAATCAGTTGGAAGTGACTTTTGAAGTTAAAAGCTGCAAAAACTTGACATAGTCTGTGCAAATTTGTAAAAATGGAGGAAAGCCATTTTGATTTCACAATTAAGAGTAATTAAACACTATCGCTCGCAAACATTTAGCAGATTTGCAGGGATATTTATAAACAGTATGTTAGCATAGTATTTTAAACTTTGTTAAGTTTAAACTAAATACAATATATGGTATAGTAAAAAACTTACTTCATTTGGAATGGTGATATTTCGATAGATAACCCGTGCAACTTGCTCTAGAAGTTCAAAAGAGGAGGTATAAGCACATGGACAAGAAGTGAGAAAATTTAAGCAAAAGATAAAAGGAGATAAACAAGAACTTTTATCAAAAGTAATGTGGGAATGAATGAAACTGACATCAGATCATTTTTTTCTGTTTTAATGAAATATTATCCTTCTTCAAAATCCCTAAAATGACAATTGTGAAAAAAGCTCTTGAAAAACAGCTGTGAAAATCAGGATAGAAAAAAAGCATAACCGGATGATACAAATATTAATTCCCTAATATACCTGTTTTACGTAGTACAAAGAAAATAATTCGGGCTGGCGAGACCAACCATGGATTTAAATCAACCAGTCAACAAATTCCGAATATCGAGATCCCACTCCCACTTATGTATCTGGAAGTCAATTTACAAAGTCAACTCTTCCCTTATGTGAATACGGACAACCTAACGGTCCGGAATTCAATTAAAGTAAGACTTGTGTTGCCCTGAATTCCTTACCTACTCCTTTTTGAACCCTTCAGCCGTTCCATACATTATTATTGCTATCACTCTTCATACTCTTCCCATGATTACAACTTGTAATATTTTTGTAGCTATACCATAGATAATAATAATGATTAAACCGGAATCTCTTGTGAAGTAATTTCTATATTGATTCCTAGAATCATTGATGGAAATTGTTTTCTAACCCACATCTGTCATCCACATACTACATTTCTCTTGTCCATCAACAGTTAAGTATATCACTTAATTTAGCTCTGTACACAAAAAATAAACCATTCTGTAATATCTTATAATCCATCACTTTCATAAACTATAAATTACCCTTAGGAGGAAACTAAACAACTCAGCCTTTGACTTTATGATTTTAAGGGTCGTAAATAAGACTTACACAAGTATCAATCATTCAACTAGTATTTGCACATAAACTATTGCTTGCAGCAATGATTTAAACGGACTATGTCATCCAATTCTGACAAGTGTACGATTAAAAATTGTGATTTATTTAGACTGCATCTTAGCAACAAGATGATGTATACTCGTGATAGTGATCTACGACTAGGGCTTATGAGTGCCCAGGTGGTTCTGGCAGAAAATGAAGAAAAAATCGCCGAGAGTTTGAATGCCATGAATAGAATTCGATAAAAGATATCGATGGAGACAAGTGATAACTGATTCATAAGAAAAACCTGGGCAGTTAAACATAAAATACAAATATCAGGACGAAATAACCCGGAGAGAACTCTTTCTTTATCAGGTTTCTGAAATAATTGATTGCTAATTTACCTTTGTTTTTGAATATTTTTCGCAGTTTTACTGAAAACTGATAAAACGAATCAGATTTCATTCGGTTTTATTTTTTTTTCAAACGAAGTTATGTTTAGATTTAATTTTGAGAATTTATTTAGGCTGATCATTTATTGATTAACTCTACAAAATATTGGCATGAGGTTCAGTTTATTGACAATTAAAGTAACAGGGTTACGATTTACGATATCAACCTATCCCAAGTTTTTATTATTTTAAAGAAACAAGATGTGTAGCGATTTATGCCATCAACAAAGTAAACAATCAACATATTCTTAAAGAGGGATAACTTGGTTGGGTACAATCCTTTAGCCGTAAATAGAAATTTGTAATTTATTCTCTGTTCTTTTGAGTGAAAAGAAATTTCAGGCTACATATTACGCACAAAACGAAATGAGTAATTTACAAAATCATCATCGGTAACAGGTGAGTTCTGCGTAGTATCATAGACGCAGCTCATAGAAAAAATTCCCCATACAACATAAGCATTATATAAATCATGTGAAAACATTGGCAATGAATTTCTTTGTAAACTAGTGTAATATTTTGAATTTGTGACAACTCAAATTGCCCTTTCTTTTGATTGTTTTGAAATCGTTTATCTGATACTTTAATTTAAGAAAGATTTGCAAATGCACATTTTAGATTGCTTAGAATCAAACTAAATAGAGACAAGAGTAATAAAACAAGAATTTCTATTGCTGATCATGAAGTAGTTCATTTTAAAGGGAAAAATCGATAAATCGATTTTAAAATTAAAAGAATGAGTTAGTTTACAAATGAAATTGATATGGGAATAAAAATGGCAATTTCTTGACAATTTCCGAACTTATTTGGAAAACAAGATTAAATACTTGGGACACACAATGAGATCTTATAATAAGAATACATGCAGGAACGGACCGTAATAGTTAACATGTAATGCCCATCATTGAGGAAAAATTTGCATAACATTAGACTGTGCTACGTCCAGTGAAATGTTTGCGCCTTTAGAAAAAGCGGGAATTTGAAAGCAAAACTACTTAAAGTGGAATTGTCAACTCTAGACGCAATTTAGGTAACTTTCAAGAGTTTAACTTTGAATGATTTATGACAGCGTGCAAAAAGTAAATATAGGGGAGGAAATATTGAACTTATAAATAATTGTTACAAAAGCAAGTGAAAAATATGGACACTACATATTCGTATACAGACCAAAAAAGAGGTAAGGACACTATCGAAGGAAAATAATTTGACATGTACTTACCGATTCTCCGGCTTTTGGGTCCGTTCAAGCGTTTAAGTCTGTTAATCTGCTGTTCGTTATTGAAGAATACTGTCGAATTCAAGCTGAGTGTCGGCACAATATGATGAGTAGAGTTGAAAGCCCTGAAAAATTTGATTAAAGTACAATGAATAACTTAACAGTATAAAGCTAGCAAAGGAGAAATAAGGTGAAATTAGTTATTTGATAGTCATTAAGGAGAACTCAATATGTGCGTAGCAAGAAATGAAAAAAACTTAACTTACCATTTACAAAAATCTCCAGTTTGCGAAAATGTGGAATTAACAAAATTCTAAAATAAACAACAAACTGTAAGTCAGAAAAGAATAATCGAATTATATACATCAAATAATGAACGGAACCGATTATTACCGGGGAACATTAAATGAATAACATAAAAATACTTGAACATAATTATATTTTAAATGTTAAATTCAACGAAAATTCGGAAAAATATTCGGACTAACTTACGTTAAACGAAGATATTTGATACAGCTTGTCAGAATAGCGGCCAGATAACATTATAGAGATAATAATCGTGTGGATAAAGAGACATCTGACTATGATAGGATACTTTTGAATATTTATTTTGGTAACTAGGTATGAAAATCCTAAACTGGACATGCATGCCATTGAAAAACATCACCAATATTAAAATATGATATATTTCAAAAGAGCCAACCAACGACCTTGACCTGAGATAGTAAATAGTTTGGTCTATTAAAAGTATTTGAAAGTACATATTTACCAAAGCGCATTTCATAAACGCTCATTTTAAATCGTTGTAATTGTTACGATTTATTGTATTTTAAGTAATATTTTAGGTTAAGAATAGTGTTTGCTCATTGTTCAATGGTTTAAGACTTTTAATTGTGAATTTTTTTACCTATATTTATGTAATTTAAATTTATATCTTTTATAGCTCGACATACGTTTGGATATATGACTGTGATAAGCTAACCTCACCGTGGTTGATTCAACAAATCACATTGTCTTAATGTGAGTCATTTTCTTATTATAATTGTCTGGGCTTGTCATGCTTGGTTGATCGTTTATTTTCAAGACATGTAAATTTAAAACTCAAATTTATCGAATATAGCTTACTGTGTTGAGATATGGATGCATTACAGCCGTCAACATTGGGATCTAAAAAATAGTAAGTTTGATTAATAGGCTCAACTTGCTCTTGCAGTTGGGATGATCATTACGATCTTGAATTAAAGAATTTTGAACAGTTCGAAGATGAGGGTGATATCTGGTAAGCATTTATAAAAGTTATTAACCGAGTATTTAGGTTTGGTATACCTAGTGAAGAACGTATTATCAGATATCTCGTATCTGCTGAAACTCCTAAAGATGCTCGAATCCTAGATTTGGGTTGCGGAAATGGCCACTTCTGCCTTGAACTCGTAGGATTTTTAAAATTAAATTAACTTCAGGCTAAACGAGGATATTCATCTGTAACTGGAGTTGATTACTCTCGGAGCGCTATCAGTTTGGCTAATAAACTAGCTGAAAAATATATTCTCAGTTGTAAAATACTCCATGAAGTACGTTTTTTTTAATTTATTGATTGTGTTGTCTCATAGTGTGTAAATATCTTATCTCTTGAATCAATCAACGTCTTTTCTCCTTCACCTAATGATACGTATGACGTTGCGATTGACAAGGGGACTTTTGATGCAATCACATTGATTCCTGATGACACTGACCCCACAAGAATTTGTGAGAAGGCTCGTGACGTCTATATACAAAATACCTATCGTCTTTTGCGTCCCGATGCAACTTTTATTATTACCTCGTGCAACTGGGCTGCTGACGAGTTGCGTCGAGAATTTGAACGACCTCAAACGACAAATAAGACTGTAAGAAGGGTTCTCGAGTTCGTCTGTGAAGTCCCTCCAATTAGCACCTTCACTTTTGGTGGTAAAACTGGTGCCAGTACTGTCTGTCTGGTTTTCAAACGGCTTGTGTTGCCATCTGATGAATATATTGTAACTACTGCCACAATGAATTATTAAGTATGATTTCGTTTTCTTTCAGTGTTAGTGAGAATAAATGAGCGGGTCGGTTTGTAGTAATATGTATTTGGTTAAGTAAATTTTGCCCCATATTGCTGGTACATTTTATTACGAGCTCAGGACCTACCTTATGTGCATGTATAATGTCGTTCGCGTACTAGATCTGAATCGTTTGCTTAATATTGGTAATATTTTAGTATTTATTAATGTCATGGTATTTTGTGAACGAAATTAGTGGATCCCGTTCGATAATAATTGTCTCTTTCCTCCAATGAGTATCCACGTATCTTGTTATTTGGTAAAAATTGCTTATGCTATTTGTGCATCTATCTAGGCATTTGGCGTCTGTGTGCCAACTTAAAATGTTCCTTGCCTACTTATGTAAGTTAAGTAGGAATATTGGAATAATTTAATTAGGAATTTTCAATATATATTAATTGCCATGTCCGTGTTTTCTTATTATTTAAGTACCTTTTGATGGATTAGAATTAATTACATTCCAAATTTATATGGGGTTGAACTCAGTAGTCGTAAAGATTGATCATCGTGTCACTCCAATCTGAGGTCGTTCCTTCCGCTTTTCATTAACTGGTATTCATTCTCGCTGATTTAGGATGTTTCGTAAAACATGGAACCTTATCTTATCTTACATTTGGTAATATGTCATTTAAAATACTGAAATTATCTTCTAACGTTTATTTTGCATAGATTTTATCCTTCTTTAACTGAGAAGGTATTATAAATAGCCCTTGGATTTTTCGTTCTTATAACTAAACAAAAGAAGCACAACATGATAATGATCTTTCACGATATAGGGGAAAAACACAAAACACAATGTAAGTTTCTCCAAAGAAAAAATACTTAGTAATTTTCATTGTTTCTTTTCTTCTTGACACTCTTGAACGGATGTATTTTTCAACTGACGCGACTATATGACATTTCGGGAATTAATCGCTTATGCAAGCAACTGAACCTTTGAAATATAAATTATGTTTCATTTTAATAATCCCTAAATTAAGTACGTTTTTAGTATTAATAATTTGCTTGTCTTATTAAATATTCGCATACGTATAAGCAGATCGTCCCTTATGACATGCATAAATCGTTAATAGACGCCTGAACCTAGTTATTACGCAACCTAGAAATCGAATAGGCTTATTTTGCGTAATAGTTGTTTTCAAATTATTTAACGGTACTTGGAATATATGCCACATTGCTTTCCAAAAAATTAAGGCCTATTCTTTCCTAGTTCCGAATGGATAAGTTAAATATCCATATAGATTGTAGAGTACAATGTGTACTGAGATTGATCTCAGAATTCATCTTTTCAAATTGAGATCAATTCGATCGAATTTGCCGACAAAATTTCTTTGTTTAAACCATTCGACTGGATGTTTATTTCACTACTATTTAATTTTTCGTTGTCTTTCGGCCAAAAAATCCGCACTTGATTATCGGGATGAACTAAAATCCGGTATAATCCAGAATAATTGAAATAAGAACAGTTCAATTTATCGCAATTATTTAGATTCTGTGAAGATAAAGATCCTGTAAAGGCAATATGGCGAAATTACTAATAAAATTTGAAATTCTGGTTATCTTTTACATTGTACTTCGCTCTTTATTGACCCATTTACATTTTCAAATGACTCAGAAAACTCAAAAAAGGACTCAAATCTCTGTGTGAAAGTCTGTGTGTCTGTCTGTGTGTGTCTGAACAACATTTATCTTGTCCTCTAAACAGGTTTAATTGATTTTGAATCAAATTCTGACTCATCTGATGCTCAATTAGATGTTGAAGCGCTACAAATAGGCTACTTCGAGCAGACTCGGGGTGGGATATCACAAAATTTATGACCGAATTATCTCGTCTCGAGGCTAAATGCATTCCCATTAGTTTTGTGCCCAAAAGGCTACATTTCTTCAAATTTTCACAGAAAAACTGTTATCCAGGATGTCTTTAGTATTTGCTAGATCCTTCAAGAAATGCCATCGTAGTAATCTTGAGCAGATAAGTGACAGTCTGAAGTTTTCAAATCAGAAATTTGCATGCCACTATCTCTAGACCAAAATTAATTAATAAACTTTTTCACTTTAATCACTTGATCTCGATTTCATGGCCATTGATTTCACGAGCAATTCAAAATTTTAATAAACTTTATATTAATCAGTTTAGAACCAGAAATTATTGGGGCTCGTTAATTTAACTTTTCGTAAATACTTAATTTAATGAAGGTACAAAAAATCAGACCTAGGGAAGAAGGGAGAAAATCTGCAGCTCACACAAGGGTTTTTATTAAGAAAATAAATTATTTCTTTATAAAATGATACGCGTGGTAAATTATTGCCTTCTAATTAGCAAATAATCGCACAAATGATTTCTTAACTTTTGGTTTTACATATCCAATAATCGATAATATTGTGTACGAGCTTTTGAGCCACTTTTGAGTTTCGGTCGAATGGACAAGAAATATTCGATTTGGGATCTTAATACATTGGGAACTTTATAATCTGGATTGTCTTTCATTAAGCAATTCCATAAATTAGAAACTGCTGATAAAGTGATTGACCAACCGCATGGTGAAATTTAACAGGTTTATTTTACATTCTTATTCATCATGCATAAATGCCATATTCGCCGGTACACATTAAGGATCCGCATGCTATCCTTCTCAGATGTTTCATTCCAAAAAGTGGCATATACTTTTTAAGTAGACCACATCTTTATTTGCAGTGCGTCTGGTCTTCCCCTGATCATTCCCCAGGGACACAAATTTTGGGCGGGAGGAATAAGATTAATAATTTATTATCAACCCTTCTTACCTACGTGTGTATGTATGATGATAATTTTTTACTGATTATGACTCAGTTCTCTATTGCCTCCAAAATATCTTCTATTTGCTCATGAATAATGCAGAACTCATTGAGAAAAGTGGAAGAGGAAATAAGGAACATTGTGGCCACTTTAAAATCAACTTAAATCTAACGAAATTTTACCCGCTGAAGTAGATGAGCGTAAATTTTATTATTTTTTTCACTCTCTTTTTAATTCTAGTTGAACTTAAGATTTATTTCCTAAAACGATTTCAATACTGAATCTGCCTTTTTCAACTCTTTCATTAAATAAAATTATTTATATATACTTCAGGTGGAACAAGTAGGCTCCAGGGTATGATATAAAAAAAAATTACGGTAAATACATATAAATTTATATTTACTATATTAAAGATCTACAAGATGATGAAACGATACTGCATTTATTTAAGTTAAATTGTGATGGGAAGGAAAAGCCAGCTGGGAATCAATAGTTGCTGAAACGAATTCAAATCTGCAAATGTAAGGGTTCATAAGCAATTCCTGTCATTACGGCATCCTCAAATAAACACATTCAACTACTTTTATTTAAGAATTTACACCCTTGAGAACGGATCTGCTAATCAGTTTAGATAATGCACTAATCTACTTTAACGTACTGGTGGAGACGAACAAAACTCGGCAATTTAGAAACCCCGTTGAATACATCTATTTTTAGGCTTCTATTTGAATTCGTTTTGTTGTTTTCTTGTAAAAAATTTATTTTACCATTTCAGTAAACAAATTTCATACGCCAAATAAATCAATTTGTTGAGTCAGATTTCAATTTAAATTTATAAAACGATCTTTCGTCCATCGATATAATTTCGTTTACTAGGCTGAAAGAGCAAACATTCCTTTTAAATTGAGATAATAGATACTGGATGAAGAGTTGCGTTAATATGCTCTATTTTTTGATATTTTTTCAAACAGTTTCCTTCTTTTCTTTTTCTTCTAAATTATCATTATTGTTATTTGAAACGGGGCTGAGGGAGCAGAGTTTGTTCTAGAGCTTTCAAACTTCACTCTGGTTTTCCGTTTCAAAAATGTGTCCTCTTATTCTTCTTTCTTTGAAATTGACTCTTCAGTCGAAGAAATTTCTATATTCCGCGAATACTCACCACTTTGATATTAAAGATAAAAATTAAAAAGAATAACTTAAAGAAAGATAACAATGAAAATGAATAAAATTTTAATGCTAAATAAACGGTAAAATGTATGATGATATCAATGACTTTCCATCAAACCTTCAACTTAAGCTTAAAATAACGAATTTTGGTTTTTTAATTAAATGACATTTCATTTCTGACTTATTTGGCAGTATTCCGGGCAAAAAACAATCCGAATTCGTTATCACCTGTTATTTCGAAAATGATTGATACTGTTTTAAGCAATACAATTCTGAATTTAGTCTGTAAATAATTAATATGCGTCAGTTATGCCATCTAGAATTAAAATAGCATCATTAAATGAAGTTTTTTAGAATTCAAATAATTTAAGACCGAATGGGGAATCGAAATTGTTAACCAGACCGAAACTCAAGACTTTTTTATAATTAGTCAAGCACACCTGACAAACATGGATATCTATATAAATTATAGATACTACCACATAATAATAAGGAAAATTTTTCTTGAATGAATGATTTTAAAATCGTATCTATGAGATTTTGTTGGGCCTTTGACTGTAAAAGAAGGAATTTGAAGGGAAGTTATTTTATTTTCCAGCGTTTTTTTCCTAAGGTAATGTGTGTTTATTTATTCATAAAAGCCTCGTTGCATGATGATGAAGATGGATACTATGATTGCATTCTGGATGAAAAGGTTAGTATTATCGCTCACCCTGAGAGAACACAAATCACTGAGCTCTACTTAAGTAAATTTGTAGCTATCTCAGCTCAGATATGTCAAGTTCTGTAAGCTGCTGAATTTCATTTAAGATCAATCCCTCTTGATTGAAAAAATTTTCAATAGGCACTGGTTATCGTAGACAAGTCGTTACCTTACTCCAGGGGACGAATCATGAAATAAGAATTTCGGAACGCTAGCTTCCTATTTAGCAAATATTGTACAACCGGAATCCAAAGATCAAGTTAAGAAAAACTCTTAGATACCTTGGCATCGCTCTTAAAACATATTCAATCCCTTTCCCTTTATAATTTGCTGGACTTTCTGTTAACCGATTTCATTTGCTTCCCACAGTTAAAAATGATACATTTTGCGTAGCCATGGGTCTTAATGGATCAAGTTCCAGGGTTAGTTCCATTCAAAATGCATAATATGGAGGTATATTTCTCAGCTAAATTAATTGTATCCATTCAATCTAATTTATCCAACATTGTCCACCGTTTTTAAAAAAAATATTTCTTCTCACCAAACTGACGGAAATGATTTCTGTAACGAATCTACAGAGGGTTAAAAACTTCAATCAAAATGAAACTGAGTAATTCTGATGCAAAGAATAACGTCAGTGATATAATTCTCCCGTCAAAGTGACAAATGAAGTAAGGTAAAACTAAAAAGACGTTGAGAATTGAACTAAATTATAATTTGATTGACATTACGTAGTAGTCATGGTTAAAGTTAATAAATATAAAATCACTTTAAGAAATTTTAAATTAAATATTATTTTACAGCAGCAACTTAATTTTAATGTAATGTGGAAATTAAGGGCAAAATATTATTCTCGATTATTCAATAATTTCCTTCCACTATATGTTTCAAAATTGAAAAGTTTCGATGATTTAAAAAGGTTTCTTTGATGGTTAAAATAATTGTACTTTATGGTTAAAAATTTTAAATTCAAATCCATGGTTAATCTTACTATCGTCTGCATATTTGGATCTTGTATATAGACATGGATTTTTATATTGGATGAACTCTAGCAGGCCTTTTTAATCTAAAATCCTATCGCTATGGTAGTAGCTTGCCCATCATATTAACTTAGTGTTTCCTAAGCGGTTGACCAACCATTCGACGTAATAAACTTGTTTTTAAGACTTGGACACATTGGACATGAATTTATCCAGCAAGTTGGGAATAAATCCTAAAAGTTAGATACCATACCTATGGACTCTACCGAAGATAAAAAGCATAAAACCTGAAACCAAAGATCTACCTTTGTAAGTTTTTTCCCGTTATGGCTTAAGTTTCTGCATTTATCCAAACCCTTTCCCTTAGCTTTATTGTTCCCCATGTTCAGATGCTTTCTCAATAATGTAGACTATTTGCT
>CAADRB010000028.1:1098977-1114875 GCA_900708905.1 Hymenolepis diminuta | reverse complement strand
AGTTCGTATCAATGGAACGGATTGGACAAAGGAATACATACTTCCAAATAATATTAACATTAAGAGGGAAGATTGCGAAACAATGTCATTTCCAACATATGGTGTTCATATATTGCAATTTGATTTCTTTTCCGGCTTTGGCTTTTACTTTTCCGTTCCGAAGGTCACCTCCATGGAACATTTTTAATCACCCCTATTTTCTCTCCGTTCTGTATTCCATAGAGTAGCCTTAAATGTGCCATACTTAGAAGTACGGTTGCATTGCCAATTCCTTTATATAATGTATATATACATATATGCATAATATGTAATTGTAATATAATGTAATAGTAAGTATAGCTGTCGAGAAATCAGGGATTTACCATTTTGTGTGATATGCTTTAGTCTCGAGACGTTATAAATATTGCTCAATAATTATGCTTTACTAAATTTTTCAAAATAATTTAACCAATGCAAATGTAAACTTTTCTTTAGAATATGATCGACCATCTTATTCCTCATAGTAAGCTCATTTCTAAATTGGCCTGATATTCTTGTTTCGTATTCAAATTGCGTGCCAATTTTGAGATTAATTCTCCAAGCAAGATCTCAGTTGAGCATGCAGAATATGAAAAAATTGGGAACAGACCCCGTGAATTTGATTTTTATCCACTCTTTTACCTTTTCCTCCACCCAAAGGATCTTATAAACACCAAATCTCAGTCCTCGTTATATTTTGGCTTTGAGGAGCTAGAAAAGGTCATTGTAATTTAGTCATGGAACTCAAAATATTTTGAAGTGTGTTTCTGAATTTGGGGCACTCATGGGAAAGCACTCCGTAAGATTATGACAAGACTTAGAGGGTTAAGAGAATAAATCCGGAAAATTTAAATAATATAGAACGTTTAGTAAATTATTTCTAAGTTAACGGAAATAAAATTTAACATAATTAAGTTAAATTGAGAATAAAAATTAATAGAATCAACATCGATCCTCCTCTTTCTTTTTTTAAAATGTTTTCGTAATCATTGTCCCAACTATCTTCTTACTTTTTTACTTATTCAGAATACTATGCAGTAGCATTAAATATTGGAAGAGAAGAAAAAGAGAAAACTTTATCAAAGCGTTATTCTAAATTACGGAAGTCAGAGTTGTCTGTAATTATTTGACTTAAAAGAAAACACTGACAATCTTCCACGTTCTTCCTCTGACTCTTTAAAAATCCGAGATTCAAGAAACTATCTCCTGAATTCCTTCACATTTTTGATCATTTGATTTCAGTGGCTCTTTCCTCGTTGTGGAAGTTTCTTTAATTGTTTCCACTAATAATGTACCCTTCAAATGAACCAATGTCAAATATTTTTAGATTAAAACGAATTCATTTACTTAATAGATAGAATTCTACTTTGAGGAATTTTAAATATTTTATAACTTTTGTTCCCGGTTTTTAACCAAGTTAACATTTATTTATGAAAAGTGTTTAAAAGCGAATGACCTTTTAAGATTTGCGGGGGAGATGTACTTGTCTTCCCATCAGTGAATTAATGAATGAAACTGCGGAGATTTAAATTAATTACGTTAAAAAAATAAGTTTTAAAAGTATTTCAGAGAGAACTTCGACAATTAAAGAAGTTTCCTGTTTTTAATGAAAAATTTACGATTCATTACCATTGGTTAGATGTATCCTAATACACATCATATAATTATAAATTCCCTATTTATATGTACGAATATAGGAAGAAAAGAAAATAAAGGCAGCGAATTCAATGTAATTATTTTATAACCATTGATATATTTTTGAATAAAAAGATTCTTGGATTTGTTCTGCATGAACTGACGGGCATGAGTGTTGGTACAAGGTACTTCCTCTATCTAGTACGTAGATATTGCAAGAATGAGTGGATATTAAATCATTCTAAATCCAACTAAATCTCTAGATTTGTATTACAATTTTGAATTATATAAAGAACTACGATATTTCATCAAACAACTTTTCCATATTATTCTTTAAAATTACTAAATAAGCAGAGGCATAAAAAGTAAATTCAGCCTAAAAGAAATCCGAATTTGCCGTTGGTTTGAATGAAAACACACTTAAAGCGCGGTTTTCGGTCATTTTCCTCATTTTGTCATTTAGAACTGTCCTAAAATCATATTTTAGACAAACAATTCTTTCCTGTTTTCGGTAGGTCTTGTAATGTATCAATATTACATATATTAATCGAAGCTATTATCTAACAATCACTTAGACTGACAGAAAATAATACAAAGTTTTTATTATAAAGAACTCACATTCTATTGATTTGTATTGACATTACTCGACTAAATTATCCATAATTTGACAAATATCAAGCTAATTAATTTATTTATCGAAATTCGTTAATGCACTTTGCAAATTAATTAAATTAACCAAATTTGCAAAAGTTCTACGCGGAAATCATTCTTGCTGCTGATTGAGAAGTGGTCAGTCAGTTTTACTAAATTTGATAGATGATGTCAGAAAGAAGGACATGGCAAATTACTTTGAGTTGGGAGAGATAAATAAAGTTTGTTGAGTCTAAATACTGTTTCCTTCCTTCCCTCGTTTGTATCTCATATTAAAAAGTCCTAAGTAGCTTATTTATAATAAAACAAAGCGTCTTTATCGAATGTCATGGAAAATAAAGTATTGTGAAATAGTTAGGGTACTAAAGGGATAAAATTAAACGTGCATGAGATACATTCAGTACAATGGCAATATCATATTTAAAAAATCGACTGCAATACAACCTCTGGGTATAATATCACTGGATGAACCTTCTAGTACACTCCTCTCTTTCTGTCAATGAGACAAATTATAATTAGATGCAAAGCCATGTTTGTTTGTTGATTGTATATAAATATCGTGTACTGAAGAGTTTATTCAACCAATTCATTCGTATACAAAAAAATTAATAGGCAAAATTATTGAGGAAATCAGACGCATTCAGGAGATAATATAGCATAAGGTAACAACATATTTGAAGTTCGGGGAGTCGTAAAAAGACAGAAATTACTTGTAAGCAACTTAATGGAACAATTAATAGTGGATTCGCTACAAGATCTCAAAGGATCTGAAGTAAAAACAATGAAATTTGTTTAGTATTGCTAATCTCAGAAATACAAATCAAGGCACCCGCGACTGTCATCTTTTCTACTCATTCCCATTTCCCACGATTCAGCATTAGCTAATTTTTACGCTGCAAAAGAAAATGTCAGGGAAGGTTTTAATACAATAAAAATTTGGAATTTTAATTTATAATTAAAAAGTAAAATTAGTTTATCATGATGAAACATTTTTGTAATATATATGAAAACAGATTATTCGCATCTCTGATCATGCTTCCCTTTATTTAAATCTAAAGAAAACCATAACACCTTAACCAGTTACTCTTGTAAATATGATTTCCGAAACTTTCGCATTAATCCAATAAGTCAAATCAACCGTTGCATAATTGGATTTATATAAAATTTAACACCATTGTATCCAGATTTATTGAAACCGTAAAATTTAACTGTGATGACCTCAAATGCCCTTTGAGACTGCATTTAACTCTGCCTTAAAATATGTCCGCAGACGTTGCGAACTCATAAATTTCCACAGCTGTGTTGCCCAGACGACCCGTATACTATGGCCCACTGTCACCATATTAATCTAGGTCAGGGGCGTTGACATACACGGACGTAGGTACCAAGGGCAAGTTGGGTAAATGTGGTAAGGTGTGGACAAAGTTTACGGGTATAGAGAAGTCAAACGAAAATAAATTTTTTTAAAATTGATCTATTTCGGTACTGTTGTAATGCTAAGATGCTGGCTTTCTGCGTCTATGATCGGACCGATGGTAGTTTTTCGCACAGATTAATTGTCAAGATATCAAGCGTAGCGTGCATCTGAATATTGATAAAGAGATGAGCGAATCAAAGACCACCTGTGGGAATTGTTAATTCTGAGACAGAACATAAACTCTGAGGTTTAGAACTTTGTCTGCTGGCATTTTGTCAAAAAAATTTAAGAAAGAAATCAAGGCTAGCAGTCCTTAATAATTTGCTTATCCAATTTATTATATAATGTTTAAATGATGAACGAATTTTCAATTTCATGCGCATACAGCTTTTAAACTAATAAAGGATATGCTCCCCGAAAGTGTTAATAAAATATTAGAAGTAATTTGGCAGATGTTTTGGCCATGAAAGTTATTTTTATTAAAATATGCATTGCAACTTATTCAAGTGATGGTTTCATTGTTTAAAGGTCAGGAGGTATTTAAACTTCATTTTTGCTCAAAAATGTAAGCACTGTCGCAGTCCTATTTTCTGTGAGACTTGGGACACGATGACTGAAAACCACTTTTAAATTTGTATAATTTTTACGACTGTGTCTGAAATAGTCTGAAAGGTTCAGTTCACATAAAGTAAATAATTTTACATGAAGTCAGAGTTAGTCAGTAAATAGCTATTTTACATCAATGAAAAGTGCACCTAAGAGTTCACAAAGATTACTTGTCTACCATTTTTATAGATGTGCCATCCTATGCATGCAAAGTGCATATTTAACCCGATTTGGATACTAATGAGACTAATTAGGGAAGGAAATTTGTTAGCAGCGTTCCCAGGAGCAGAAATATAACATCAGAAAATTAATCTTACTGACAAACAGCATATATTTTGATGAACAATTATTTCAGAATATTTCATTTTTGGGACTACACATTCAGGAAAGGTTTTGAATAAATCAATCCGAATAAAAAACAAATATCCAAAACAGGGAAAAATGTAGCATTCATTTAATGCCGAGAAAAATCATTTGGAAATAGCGTCTGTGGTTATTTTTTCATTTATTGTTATTATAATAATGATAAATGTTATTAATGTAGTTAATTTCATTAAAATTTTTTATATATCTTCATAACACTTTTATGCGTACAGAACTCATTATTATCCAGCTTTTTAGTCCTTGTTGACTAATCTGTATCAACTGATCTTTGTCAATACCAACTGACAAGTTTATCTAATTGTCTCCTTACAGACAAAGACTATGCACAATGACTATCACATTTAACATTCAAATTAATTCATGAGACAAAGGTATGTAGAGCTCATTAAATTCAATAAGATGATGATCATACATACATAGTAGACGAAGTGCAGATAGCCTAACCGGACGATTACTTGCTCTGATCTGCTCATATTATCTTATTTGGCAAATATAACAATTACATTTAATAAACCCAGAATAGTGAGGCGTTACTTTGCAAACCGAATTATCATCTTTGTATTTATTTCAGATGTAATAAATTAAATTTACGCGGTGGGAAACATGTGTAGCAAAAGGAGTGGTTGTACAGATATTATTTAAAAAGAGTAAACAGAAAAAAGCAACGAAACTAGAATAAACCGGCCAAATAAATGAACCACATATCATGATGCTGGCTGTTCTCGTGATTATATCGCAAATTTTGGCATAACTAATTAATCGTAGCATCACGGTTTGAATTGAGTGAACCGATTAAAATTGATGGACTCCAAGTGTTAATGAAATGATATAACTGCATTATTCCTTAACACTTTCTTTAACTTAAAAAGTTAAATCTTAAACAAATATTTACTACCATATCCGGTATATAAAAATACCTAACTTATTAAAGATTTCGGTTGATGACCTTCGCATTTCAGTCCGATTTTAGACTAAGTTCAAGAGACTGTTGAATGAAGTGTTGTACTGAGGACTTATCTTCGCGAACGAATATTTACATTCCATTGAAATTTTGTAGCCAAATATTTAATCAACCATTTTTTTGCTTTAATGGTAAAAGAAAACGTATGCATGATAACGCATAAGTAGTTGTTATCAGCTAAAATTTTCAGTTAGTAATAAGCTAATAAGCTTATCTGAGCCTAACTATTTTCAATTGTAATCTGAATTTGATATTAAAGCATTACCTGGTGACTACGATGTACACCATAACAAAGACCTTTGATAAGGTATGCCAGAAAAATAGCTTTTGAGCTGTTAAAAAATAAATTCTGGCATGAAAATACTTAAGAAAATTTGAAAGCTAAATCACTTGAAAAGAAAGAACTATGGTGATAGTAATTAACTGGCTAATCATCGGTTTAAGACTTAGTCAAAAGGGATTGTTATGAAATCTTACCATTCTAACTGTCATTTTTTGACATTAAGAAGTGGCTTATTACATTATGAAACAGAACTAAATCTACAGAATATCTGACGATTCAAAATCTAGAGGCAGAAATCCGTCTTTAATCTCTCTTTTCCTATTATTAAGAAGCTATCTGTAATTAAATATTTCTAAATTCATTTCCCTTGCTGTGGATAATAAGAACTGCTAATATCCTTGTTGATATATGATAATTCAAATACTTGTTTAGCGTAAAGGCTGGGAGAGGGCTGAAGGATTCTCCAGATATTTCATAAAATTTTTAAGCAATATTAATTTGATTCATCCTGATGAGAAACACCGTTAAGCTTTAGCGTTTATTTGAGCCATTTTCAAACATATCAATTGGAGGATCTTGATAAGCGATTTGTGCTCGCACTTTTCCCGTTAACCCTATTTGTTTTTAAACACCAACGTAACATGGAGTTCTTTAGATTTCCACCTAACTTATTGGAGTTTCTGAGACCATGACAAGTGTAGATTGTGCTCAAGACTGACTATATTTACCGATCGGTTTAATGCTATCTGCATGATGGTTGGCCAGGGTGTTCCCGGCCATTCACAGATGTGCATTCTTCTGCCTAAATTACATACAATCTTTGTAAATAAGAAGGAAATTGATCAAATTCATCAACACGATTATTACCATCATCATTGCTCTATACAACTCCACTGCTCGATGATTGCTAGAACCAAGGACCACCTTTTGAAAACAAACCAATCTTCAAATCATATTTAGTTCCAAAGTATGGTAGCAAGCCAGAAGGTCTAGTTTTCTGCAGCTATGATTTATCTGTCCACTATATTTCACTAGACTGCAGTTAATGCAAACTAAGGAGATAAAGTTAGGATGGAATGTAACAAACGCAGAATATTTTTAAAATAAACATACAAGTTGTCTTCATATTGTTTATGTTTGGAGATCAAAATACCATCGAACTAATAATAGTTTATGTCTCGAATGACAGTCAAGTTGGCAGGAGTCTTATTCCAACTAATAAAGGATTTTGTATTTAGCTGTTTCTTTGTTGCCTGCAAGTTAGAAGAGAATAGTACAAAAATATCGTTTAAATGTCTACGTTGTATTGGATCAAACAAAAAATAAGCGCGGCGCAAGACGGAAGGGATTATGACTCACAGCATTCCCACCAGCGACTATGCAAAGGAGAGCATAACGGGGAAACAAAAGTGGCCAGAAAGGAAGGAGCTAGAAGGAGGGGGAAAAAGGTGCCAGTGGGGAGTGGGAGGAGGAGGAAAAGAAGGATAGGGAACATTTTATCCTCAATTTGAGGACGTGTCTCCCAGTTAAACGACACCTAAGAAAAGAGGCCCTAAATGAAGGTAAAGCGAAGTTAGTCGTTAGAGCTGATGGATGCCGCTTCTAGATATGTTGGGCGTATGTGTGCGCGTTTAATAAACAGAGGAGAATAAAAATGTCCCGACTTACGGACCTTTTAGACAATGTTCAATGGGTAGGAGAAAATAAGTTGATGGTAGTGAGAACAGAAATACCACTGACGCATTTCA
The DNA here is from genome assembly GCA_900708905.1 of Hymenolepis diminuta. Taxonomy (NCBI): domain Eukaryota; kingdom Metazoa; phylum Platyhelminthes; class Cestoda; order Cyclophyllidea; family Hymenolepididae; genus Hymenolepis; species Hymenolepis diminuta. The sequence continues at coordinate 1,107,172 of CAADRB010000028.1, read as the reverse complement.
ATATATTTATATGTAGCACATGCTTTTGTATCAAATTCCGACTGTTTGTGTTGACAACCATTTCGGGCATTGAAATGACGTCAAGACGGCGCGTTCGGACGGTGAGATAAGAGACTTGCAGCCAAATGTACTTCACAGTCTGAATTTGGTGTTTAAATGACTGCGTATGTATCTCTCACCTTATTGGTTGTCTCGATATCTAGTTCTCATTCAGAAACCTGCTGACTCTGCCGTATTTATTTCAAATGACTCTGTGCAAATGCATTCGTTGAAAGCACAAATAAATCCCTCAAAGACCTTTTAATACGACTTCTAAGGGAATTTGTAATGATAAAACTTATAATCAATGATGCTACGTAGTGAAAATTGGCACAAGTACGTTCTTAAGGCAGTAACGAAGAGATTTTCGTTAACCTATACATTAAATATGTGTACATTCAATCAACAATTGATATACTTATAAATGGTTTATGGAACTCGGCACTTATTCAAATTTCAATTCCTAAATATCACTATTCTTGAAGACAGTCATCTAGGACAAATGTCATCTCAAAGCCATTAAACTTAGGTTTCAACTGAACAGACTACTCAGAAATACTTCAAGCCATTGAGGTTTAATAAAACAAAGTGGCAAAACACAAGGTATATTGGAATCTCCAACTTCGAAACTTCACTTCTCTCGGGCTCAAAAATGTTATTTTTAAAGCAAATCTTATCTCTAGTACAATCTTTTAATCAAATGGAATAGATAAAATATTTTGTAAAATTACCTTGTTCTTTACAGAGCCAATTTTGGCAGCGGTCAACTGAAACCATTTTCACTTAGACTAAGGTCGCTTAAGTGGCAAAAATCTTACATTTTGACGAAAAAAGACTTATTTGAGGTGATGACAAGCTACCAATTTCTCGGTAATTGAAAATTTTCAGACATGACACAAGTATTAAGAAAATTTAGAAGGGGTTACTATCAATCAAACTTGACCATAATTAGTATATTTCATAAGTATCAAGCCTATATTCGTCAAGTAACCGCTAAAGTAAAAGAAAAACAAATTTTGTGAGCAAATAACCCAAATTCCTCCAAATCAGATAAATGGAATTTTTTATTAAAATGTCAATCAAAAGCAGGATTTTATTTCTTAGGGGTAAAAGAGATATTAATTTGAAGTAGATAGCATTTTAAGTTAGATAGCACAAAATTTATTTTTTTACAAAATTTCAGAACTTAATATAAAAAAATCTACCTTCAAAAATTCTGCTTCAAACTGTATGCTTTATTCTGTGGTGAACAGAGAAACCGAACAAATCCGTATGAAATGTTTATATTATCTAATTCTTTGATATAATAACACTGAATATATTAAACTAAATATTTCGTCTTATGATCTCTATTTAAGTAATGGCTTGGAGCAAATATAGTTGTTCGTTTCAAATTCAATGAATTTTCAATGAATGAACTACCGTGTAGAAGATAATTTTGAAACATCTTTAGTTGAACAGCTGAAAAATTGGACACAATAAATTTTTCAGAACGACTTCACAATTTCAAACTGATTATTGTCAGCCTTCTTCAAGAAAATTTGAGATGAAAAATTGCATTCATGTAATTAGCGTAAAATAGAAGAGATAGTTTTAGTACGCTTTATCTGGGGATTTAACAAATACTGTATGGCTTGACATAGAGTGGAGAATAGAAAAACCTAGAGATCAACAAGTATTATTATTCCTAAAACAGCCGAAAGGCAAAAAATTTCCAACATGGAACTCAATTAAACAAAACTGTTAAAAGAGTGGTACAAACAAATGGTTTAGAGGAATTGAGCGGGAGTCGAGAAATAAATTTAGCCTCTTGGAATAATCCTTCGTGTTATCTTCCTTTTATTAAAAAAGGCATATTTCATTGCATCATTGCCATCTGAAACCTGATCCCCATGATTTTAAAGTAATATTCTATGTGTTGGTTCAAAGGGACAAATGGTTGGCAGATTGAGATGCTGGGTTAATCGCATCATCTCGGAATATCCGTCTGTTTAGATTTCTGCTTTTAAATAATAGTTATGTTGTATTTTTTGCAAAAAACCACAAATTGAAACTTCTTCAGTAAAAAAATGCGTTACGCACTTAGAATTGGCGAAGATTGCTTCAGGAACAATATTCAAGTAAAAGTCGGAACAGTAAAAAATTCTCTGTCAGTGGTGCGAAGGTCGATTGCTTGTCATATTAAAACTAGGATCTGAAATAACTTGGTAAATATACAACCTAATCTGATTCTCAAAGTCTTGTGATCATGAGAGTATGATAAAATTATAATTTATTTTAGTGTACACTGCTAAGTAAAATTAAAATGCAAATAGAAGAAGGTGGATTGAAATAGTCTTACTGACCGTTCTAATTTATCCAACCGCCGATAAATCCTGGACATCGGGTCATGAACCCTTCTGAAATCTGGGAGATAAACCCTAGTATTTGGAGTCAGATTTATAAGAATATAAAACCGTGAACTGTACTCATTATGGTTACCGTTTCTCTTGATCTGAAGCTTATCGATTTTTTTAGTCTTGTCAAGGGTAAATAATGAATAAAAATACATTCAACTTCATATTGCTTTGTAAAAGTTTTAAACAGCAAAAGTAATATAATTTATTGCCCAAGTTACTAATCATTTTCTGTCAGATTCACTTTGACAATTGAAGTCTTTAAACAATACTTCTACAAGCGTACAAACTCACGGTGGCATAAATGTATCCACACTATTGGCTATTGCTACCAAGGTTGTCCAAAACTGTCAAGGACGTGAGTGAAATGGACGTTTTCCGAACACTTAGGGATTTCAGCTATTACAGATTCCTCAAAAAATAATACCATAGATATGGAGAATGTAAATTTGAATACAATTCTGCGTCTTAGTGCAAATTAACCGAAATTATATCCCTATCTATGTCAGCAATGAATAGACTATGCTATTTCTAAATCCATTTTATATAAATCTTTTCCAAGTGACTGGACTTAAAATTTGCCATTTCACTTTATGCATCTTAATGGGACTTATTCCCTTTGCATTCGTGACGTCTAAAATGCTATTTCTAATTGCATTTAAATAAATATATTTTCCTAGGGTATAATTCAGAGGATATTTAACACATTTCGGAGAACAGTCAATCCTTCATTGCTTGTAAATTTAACAAAATACCTTATGTCATAATGTGGTCAAAATAAATTACAACCATCATTCCAGGATTTGTTAAAATTTATGAAATTTGTTTTATGCATTTCAACTTTTGCCTTTTTGTTTCCGTAGACAGTACTTTAGTTTCCAAAAAACATCTCTATTTGCCATTCAAAGAAAACTTTGAACAAAATGTTCATGTTTCTTAATTCAGAGAACTTATTTAAATCAAATTGAAGTCGGTAAGCAGCAAAGAAGATTGTTTATGTAAATTTAAATATGAGCGGAACGTGGGAGTCTATTGTTGATTAGAATCTAAATAAACTTACCTCCCGCATTGCAATTATCATTTATCTGGGACCTTAAAATGTATGGAAAAGTTCGGTATATTTTCCAGACTAATTAAGAATGAGTATAGACTGTAATAGCTACAAAAGTATGACAGAACAGGTGCTCAGGTTATTCTCATCGTATTTCATGTAAAAAGTTTACCAATAGCCAAGGCTTCATTTTAGTCGGATAAAGGCGTGAAAGAGGGGACCCCTATGATTCTACAATTTACAATCTCTCTCTCTAACCTGGGTAGAGGGTTGCTATTTTTAAAATTATATCACCTTTTAAGTTATCATACACAGATCTATTGTTACACCACGGAAGCTTGTTCTTCAGCCGTCTGTTTCGTTTATTACACGTTGTTCTTTTAAGATATATGACGATTTGTACGTAAATTTACCCATCCCCTTCCTCCGGCCTCTAGTTTTCATTATTAGGTTTCTTTGTTATGGTTATCTAGATAGAATTATCTATCAAGAATAGTTGATAAAATTTTTATTTTCTGGTATCTTGTCTTTTTGCCACCTGTCGTAACTGAAATACCAGAAAAAAACTTTAAATGTGCTTAAATAAGCTACATATTTACCCATATCAGACCATTAGGAATCTCCGACTTAATCATATTTGATTAACACGGAAGATTAATGGTAGTCTGAATATTTAGACACTCTAATGGCGTCTGTTATAGTGATTTAGATTTTTCAGCTTAATATAATTCGCCTAATCACTCCAGGTCTCTAACATCTAAGTTGGAATCATATTATTATAACTGAATTAAAATAGTGAATAATTCCATGATAAAAAATGTGGAGACGGTCAGTCTTCAATATTTTACCCGACGTGATTACTGGAAAACACTTTCCTCGAATGATTTTACGAATTAATTAGAAGGAAAAATTAGGGAGAAAATTGGTATCATTATTTATTTCGAAATATATCGCATGATCGAATACAGAATTTGTAAATTAATTAACTCTATTCAACGTTTTCGCATTTTGCGCAAATAAAAGAAAAGACTATCTTTTCTTATAGTCTTTACGATGTTTAATGGATGTTTAAACTAATAAATGTGGAAAATGCAATTTTATTACTTCAATACAAGGAGTTGGGAAATTATTCCCCTTCTAATGAATCATCTGTTCTAAAAATTGACCTTTTGATTGGAGGTAATTACTTGGTATGATTGTTTATCTAACGTAGACAATGGAATTTGGTGAGTATTACGTACTTAAAATGTAAATTCGATTGCTCAGTGTGACAACGTAATCATTATGTTGTAGATTATGAATATAGCAAGATAATAAATGACTAATTTCGTAAAAATTTATATAACGATTTTATTAGGAGAAGCGTTAGCAACATTTAACTTGGTAGAGTGAATGCATCCGGGAAAAACTCTGATTAAAAGCTTATATTCAACTTCGCCTTCCGGTAACCAATGTCATTGACCATTCACACCACTGAATGTAGGCCAGTGACCTATTATTTGACATATTGAGCAAAACTTTACAGAGATATTCATGCTAATCAGATTTTAAAGTTTCAAAAGAGTACGTCAAAGTATCTCAGTTGTACCACTTACATGCATATTTAATATGAATCTAAATCATTCTGCCTGAGAAAATCATTATTTTATACGTGATTGAAATCCTTAGCTGAATAATGTTAAATGCAATATATCTTCTGTCGCCACACTCTTTTCCTCATATGTATGAGTGGTTCCGCATAATTTCTTAGAGTCGATATAAATTATAATTATATTCTTTATTTTATTTAATGTTCAAAGAGAAGTTAATTTTTATGTAATTTGGCGACGTGAACGGATGTGATGTAGCCAAACCGGCCCCTAACCCAAATATTAGCTCGTTGTCCTCAATAAGCCACTAAACCTAACATTTTCTAAGACACCACAAGACACTAAGTATTAAATGAGTGAATCCATCTCGTTGGGACAAAGGATACATTCGGTTTTGTGTACATCTACTCGACTATGGTCAGTAATAAATCCCCAGTTAATCACATCGGATCGAAAAGGGGAAATTTATAGAAATTCAAATCTATCTTTAATTACCAAATAATTCACTCATACCTTCTATGGGAAGAAAAAACTCCTCTCAATTACACAGTCTAATTTTAATAAATTTGTGTCGAGACTTACAAAATTACGTGAAATTTGGTGAACAAATATTATTCCAAATTAAGTTAGTTCATCAAATTATTTATACTTTGAAGCATACAGCTTCATGATAATTTTGTACTTTCTCCAGCTTAAAAAGCTTCCAATTATACACATATATTTGGAGTCATATAATAATTTGAATAAAGTTATTCTTAAATTTAATAAGTACTCTGATTTATTTTAGGAAACTGCCTTATTTCATGGCTATTTTAAACTAAAGGAAATTGAAAGAAATTTTTAAAAATTTGCCCTTCGATTGTAAATTAAATTTCCCAGACACAATTATTTCCGATCAATGGTAAATAAATTTATCTCGTTAACCTTGACCACTTCCGTTTTATTAACGCTTTTTCCATTAAAATTATATCATATATGCACAACCGGTATTCTAGAGTATAATTTGATCAACGTAGAACAATCGATATATCGAGAAATTAGCTTCATTTGAGCTTTATTTCCCACAACAGTTCGTCTACTCATTTAATTTTGTGAAATTTTAAAAAACAAATAATTATTTGTTATCCATTTAAAAATTATGTACATTTATCTTTAATCAACTTAAGGTTTTAAACGGCTATATACTTTTTCAAAGTCGGCTACTCTTTTACGTTCAGTAAATTTTTAATATTAAGATTATAATTTATATTTTTTCGTAAAATAAATTCTAGTCATCGTATTAACATTAATGAATTTAACACTAATTTTGTTAATTAAATTTCCCATTCGGAGTGTACTACTTAGTCTGTTTTTAAGCATCTTTAAGTGAAAAGAAATATAAAATACTCAAGATAATTTAAATAAGATTTGAGAAGTCTCTCATTTTTATTATTAATTTTACAATGGCTTTGTTTCTTTAGTTGTCTGAGACCCGGTTCAAAACGAAGTTTTCCTATCATTTATTTACTCGGTCACTTATTGGCAATATGCAAGTTTATTCATCTTTGCTTAGGAGTTAGATTGAAAAAAATACCTCATTACATTTAGGTGTCAAATGAATAACAGTTTTTTTTAATACTCAGTAAGTAGTTGCATCAATATGCCTCGATTCCAGTCCCCTTACGACGTTCACTGAGTGTGTATCGATATGCAACAATTCTGTGATCTCCAATTTCGCCAACGAGAACTTTAATCGCTTCTATACTGGCGCACAAAACGCTAGCAACATAATTTTTTATTGTAAATGCACGGGTTTTTAAGACCGCTCTACGTCCTAAGCTCGTAGAGCTAAATTAAGTTGAAATCTGTTAAAATCTACTCATAAATCACCTGGTAGTGAAATCCATTTCATTTGACTGCTGTTCGTCTATCTATAGTAACACTTATTAATTATTACTTATCGATTCGAAGGGCCATTAACGAAAAGGGTACATATCAATCTTATACAGCTATTATTGAATATAGTAATGAGGAATAGGCTAAGACATCTACTTATATTCCCGTGGTCTAATAATGCAACAAGCTGAAGTTCCGGACACAAGACAGAGTGATTAATTTCCCTGCCTGAGGTAGTACTCACAATTACTCGAACTCTATTAACCAAAGAATGAATGAATGAAAGCTTGTAAAGAATAAATAGGCAATATAACCACCTTTAAAATATTCAACGCTACCGGATGTGTGCCTGCATATAATTATTCCTAGTTCAAGACTGCTCCACGAATTGAAGAGAAAATTTGAAATGACTATGACCTCAGAAGGCATAAAAGATAATCATAAAGTCTCGGAGAACTCTTCCTTCAGTGTATGAGAATGTGAAATCCAGAGTCTTCTATTACAAATTGCGTACTCTCTACTGTTATAATTAATAACTTTTCTACTGTAAAGCAAACGAAGTCAAAATGTCAAAGGAGGTTTCTGAAGTTTAACTCTCGGGGCTGACTCGAAATAAAGGGATTATTTTTTTGGACTTTTAAAAAATCCATCCAACCTTAACACTTGAAAAAATGCAGATTATTCAAAAGCAAATTAACTAATGCTAACATGTATCTGTCAGCTAAGTTCTAGATTTCCAACTAGAATTTTGTTTTTTCGTAAGCTTGTTGATAATAATTTGGCTAAATAAGCACCAACAGCATTTTTTCAGAGCTCCACCGTTGCCAAATACTACTATTGTAATTAATTTTGTAATGATATTGTTTTGTTTGCATAAAACTCCGCTTAAATCTGAAGATGACAATGGCTTCCTTATCCATCATCTTCATTGTAATTTCATTCTTCATCAGTTTATTCTCACAAACTTTAGATGAAAATTCACACAAATATTAAAAATCGGTAAACGGTATTGAGAAGACAAGAAAAGTGTTGATAAATCTATTGAAACTGCAAATAAGTGCGGAAAATGGGATAAATATCGACAATGTACTCTGCGTATCTTTAAAAATGCAAATGGTCAAAAGAGGAAACAGGCTCATATTTTGGATTCTACTCAAAAAATTAATCTCCAAAAGTGTTATTCTATGTAATCAAAGATTTTCGTATTCATCTTTTGCATTCTCTTAGATGTTTTTCAAAGATTTT
>CAADRB010000028.1:1064925-1095502 GCA_900708905.1 Hymenolepis diminuta | reverse complement strand
ATCTGCATTTGCATCTGCATCTGCATCTGACTCTAAGACCTCGTGGCAAAAATCGGGGAGTCATTCGCTGCTAAGAGCACCGAAAACAATCACTGTTGGCGGAAAATTCGTGCGAATGCATAAGAGTTGGAACTATGTGGAATCCGCTCTCACATAGTCACCTATCATTTCTTCGGTTGACTTTTTCATCCTGGTGGAAGTTGTTTTCGTCGGGAAAAACCAAAGACACTCCTGTTCTTCCGGGTGTTTCAGTTTCTTTAAGAGTCATTTCGCCCCCATTAAATATTTCCCTTAAGTTGTTTTTGCTCACATAAACTGACGACCTCGCCTAAGAACGTGCGATATTTGTGTCCGATGTCTTGATGAATAGCATTCCTTATGTATTGTTTTTCCTTCAGACACTTGAAGATCTTTGGTGAGATTTCGCGCTTTGACCTCTCATGACTTTCGTCCATCATGTCATGCCATGTCATGCTATGCATACACTCTTCTCACAAACTCAGGTCTTCTGTGTGAATGAGTGAGTGAGTGGGTGAGTGAACAGAGCTTTGACAATGCTCTTTTATCCTCCTCGTGGTGGCCAATTCATCTCCATTGTTTTATTCAGCAACTCCTTCCTAACTTTGCTAACGAAAGATCTGGCAACTTTTAGAAATCTTGCAATTTCTAAATTCTTGTGTTTCGTTTTTATTGACGCTATTAGAGTATGTCTTTTCATTTCATTAATTATAGTGTTATCTGCCATGAGACCTTCTGATATAAGAAATACATTAATAATTATTATCGGGTTAGTTTAAATCACAGAAATATAGGCGTCCTCGGATACCTTACGCATCCCCGTATAATAATAATAATAATTTCCAGATTCTTTCCAACGCTCGTCTTGTGCATAGCAGTAGTATTATGGAACAACATTGATGGGAGACTCGAATTCTGCCACACTCCGTGTTAGTCAGACTTAACCAGTGTGGTCGGTCATTTCGTCAACTGGGTGTGCAGCGATGGAACATCTGAGATAGCAGTGAAGCACTATATTTTAACTATAAAACCTTTAACAGAGATTGAATACGACATATGATTTCTCGTCTTAATGAAGACGAACGAACCCAACTGAACAAAAACAGCGTTCTTGCGAATAGATGCAGCTGGAAATGTTATGAATACTTACCTCAATGAAATAAAGTGTTCAAGAGTTACTTATTACCTTGAAAAAATTGTTGTTTAAATCATTTCACTAAGTTGATTTATATTCTTTAAACATTTTTCAGTTGACATTAGTTCCTTTCACTACTTTCACGCTTTAGAAGAGTGCAAATTACCATTATATTTGTCTGTTGTATTATTGCTTTTTATTTTCGTTATTTTGTTTTATAATTCTGTATATATAGATTAAAAATTTTAAATGAGACTCGCTAGGAGTTTTGAATCGTCCGATTAGAGTTTTATCACCTAAAATCATAATAAACTACGTCATTATTGTTGCTATGACAGACCTTCAGGTATGTCAAAAGAGAGAGAAGCACCTGAAGACCTGGTCGACTTAGAAGACAACAATACAATTTGCACCTGGTTATAAATAGGAGCTACCTGTTGTCCTGTCCTTTCGGTGACGTACTCATCTGTCCTTGATTAACGTCCATGACGTTAAGTAGGTCTCCCACGAAATGATAGAGTGATAATATGTACAACTCTGTGCGTGTTGCGATGAGATGCCAAGCTTGCTACTTTCTCTTTCGCCGTAAACATCAGAGAAGTGGCCTATAAAAATGAAAAATATGTGAAAAGACGCGAGTATATGTATATTTTACACACCTAAAATAAACGCGGAACAATTGAATGTTTATACGCAATTGGGAGTCTTCCTTCCAGGTTTTTTCGCTTCAATAAACGGTTGAGAAAATGCATAAGTTAAAATATTTTGGCTCACTCAATTTTGCATTTGCACAAAAATAAAAATACAGTGTATCAGTTTAGACTTGTAAAAGAGACTCAAGTTGCCATCTCTATGTAAGGTAACGGAGTGTAGATATGCTTATCATCTGAGCTATCAGTGTCTGACCACATGAAAAACTTCCTTGAGTATGATTGATTTCCTCTGTCTTCAAATGTGTCTAGTTTGTTTATCTGATCAGTTATCATTATTAAATCATGTGAACTACACCGGATCTTTTATCTCTTTTGGGGTTTTTCACGTAGTTCCTAATACGTTTCAATGGCGTCGCAGTGAGATACAGGTTTGACCCAGTCTACTATATTATGGCGTCTTTCTCCTACGATCGTAATACTTACTCCTACTATATTTTCCCCTTCTTCATTGTTTACCTACCTTTCCTACTGTATCCACCTACTACTACTTATCATATTATATGTTCCCCCTATTATTACGTAAAAAATACCACGTCATATATTACTATCAGATTGGAGACCCTAACTGGCCGTTAAAGACGCCATACCCATCCAAAGAAAATCGGTTTTGACATGAAGAGGTTCAATACAAAAAGACAGTTTCTTGATTCTTCAAAGTCAGTGTGCAAAGATCTAATGTATGAAACTTATTTTAAAAAGTGAAATATTTTTTACAATTATTTTAAGCCTTGAATGGAGAGGAAAAAAAAGGAAATGGACTTGAAAAATAAAGGAATGTCAGCCACCTCAAGGAAACTAGATACCGAAAATTAGAAAAAATGGGGAAGACGCAGCAACTTCGAGTACGATTTACTTCTCTCTGTCCTCAAAATGTGTCAATTTCGTCTGTCTAATCATGTTATATTGTAATTCTATCACACTTATATTGTAGTTTAATATTGATAAAATTATCTGACCTAGGTCATACGTGCAATTCCTGGAGTACGTAGCTCTCAGTATGTCACAATATGCACTGTGATACATATAAGGTAGCTGAAAAGTAGCTCCAGACTCAAAATGTTTAAGTTTCTAAGTTATAAGTTTACTGATAAATTAGAATACCCCTTCTTCTAGTGCAGAAATTGAGATGGAAAAGTACATGCTCAGATCGATGCAAAATTCACCAGGACCTGTCATTCAAAATTCATGGCTAAAAATTATTAAATGAAGTCTTCGGCGAATACTCATGCACACTTAGATTTTCAAATAAAACAGCGAATACTTTATCTATATTTTTGACATTGATGTTTGAAACAGGCTATATTCGTGTCCACAAATTTAACAGTTCAAATTGATATATACTATTTTCTACTTCATTGTTTTTTTACTAGTACCTGGCACTTACTACATTTAGCTGCTCCTCTGTCCTTCGAACCAAAACTTTTGTAGGCATCGTCGACAGATGGTGGTATTGAAAAAAATTGATTTGTTTTGTGATAGTTTCTTATTACGACTTTCACCATACTTTATCGAACCAAGCACATCAATATCATTTTCACAAAGTTTAAATGAAGGAAAAATTCCTCTTGCTAAATTTGTGACCAACCGAGTGTTATAACAATAAATGACCATCTGTCAAAGTATAGATAGAATGAAAAAGTCGAAGAGGGCGTCTGCAGTTCAAATGATTTGGAATGAACATTGTTTAGTTATAAAATAATACAGTATTTTCTTTACTGAACATAACTGTAAAATATTTTGTAGTACTACTGACAGGCTTTCAGAAGACATTGGAAATCATACTTTTATTCAGATCAACTATTAAGTTATAGAAATAATTGAGGAAGATACATCTTTAGACCCCTCATTTAGTAGTTGAAAATCACTTTTCATATATTTTCTACAGTAGGGTTCTTAGTGCGGTTGCAGTGCTGGAAAGTCTAGTTTTTGCCGCCACGATCTCTTTAGCCACCTGATAGTGCAAGGTTACAGTTGACATAAGGAAAAATAAGGCCGTTACTCTAAGACTCCACGCCCAAACTTACAGCAGTTTACGTCCTGAATAACTGTCAGAAGCAGTATGTATCGTATATTAATAAAGGATACTAAACAATTTAGATGTGGCCTGCAGGAATTGCTCATTCTAAGACAAAGCATAAACGTACACCTTTGAGTTTTGTTTTGCCGGCTTCCTACCAGAATATAAATAAACTGAATCCATCTCTTACTGTTCGATTATTTTAAAAGCTTAAGAATCTATAAAGTTAAAAGAATATTTTAAAACGTTTCATGCCTCTAAAATCGTTAATTTACTGCAATATCTGATAAGACTCTACCATTAATTATTTGCTTTTAAAGTTATAAAATTAATTACCAACTAAATTTGACTTTTAAAAGGCTTTTTAATAAAAAAATAAAGAGACCGCCGTTCATATGCATATTATTTTGCTGAATAAAACCAGAAAGCTTCAAATATATGTACACATTACAGTACTTTCGGTCTGTTTCGTTTAGGCAGTATTAGTGGATAAAAGAGGAGACTAGTACACATTTCCTCCAAGTAGAATTCAATACATACACGTTAGAGTAGGAAAGGAGGCGGGGAGGGTGGTTATTCACAAATAATCGCCACGAATTTGAATGCATGTATGTACGCATGACAGAAAGATAATTGAGGCAAGGAGCTAGACGGCGCGACATTGTTATTTTTCTTTTTCTTCTCATTAGCCCCTGTCAACTGCCTGGCAGCTAATACTTCCCACTAGGCACTCTTTAGGCACAGTACCTTGGGCACCAAAGAAGCCCCAGAAGATTATAACTGCAAGTATGTACATAATGGGAAGAGCAACAGCTATCACTGTAGTGCAGTAGCTTGGTGGGATAGGTCCGAGAGGTTGGAGGATACTTCCACTTGGAACCGGAGGTGCACCGGGGGTCGAACTTGGTGCGTACTGGCTCTTGATCAACCCAAGATTCGAGTCGTTTGGTTCAAATACACTCAGGCCACCGTTTTTAGCACATCGTAAACGAAGAGCCGTCCCTAGGCTCATAATAGCCGAGGAATCTTTGCTCAATTCAGAGCTAGCAGACCGAAAGTAGGCCTCATTGCAAATGTCCTAGAGGCAAAATCAAACGAAGAATTTATTAAAGAGGATTAAATTCAATCTTAAAATAAATTAATTCCCATAAATGCCAGTTGACGACACTCTCATTAACTGTCAGGTCGAATGGCAGTCGTATCGATTGCAAGTGATGGTAAAGTTGTGCTAAATATTTGTCAGTTGTCGAAGGGCTAATGTGAATGAAGAAGGTTATTAGTCTCCGGCACTGAAAGTTAAAAAATTTTCTAATGTTTTGCCTTCTAGCTACTACTTTTTCTCAAAGTTTGACGTTGGTTTCTAGGGCAAGTTATTCATTTTTATTGTCAAGGATACTTCGCCGCTAATAATTAGGTTTCACAAAATGCCAGCAATCTGAGATTTAATCATTTGTTCAGAGACAAATGGGTGAGTGTTATCGGTCAGAAGTTAATATTATTGACCTTAAAATCGACTAGTGTTAAGCAAGGGAACGAAGGGTCAAAGCGGTATCCTTATACTGAAAATGACTATCTGACCAACTATTCGGATACATAAATCTATTCGTACTTAAGGCCTATCATCGTCCTGAGTCGAGAGCTCATCAAAGAGTTGACTGCACCTATTCCAAAATTTAGCACACATCAACACCTAGCTAGCTAGCTGAGGTGAGATAAGAGAGGCAGCTGTATGTTCGACTTTTCTTACCAATTTCGTCGGCATAGTGACAGGCGAAGGTTGATGTATCAATCCAAGGGGGGGAGGCGAGCCACCGGAGCCCATAGGATTGGTCTGTCCATTACCAAGGCCCATAAAGCCAACACCACCGGCTCCACAAAATCCGCCCGCACAGCTGCATCCCCCACAGCCACAAGTCGAACCTCCGCTACCATTTCCGACACCCCCGCCTCCAGTCAGACCACAGGAGGGTATTTTGGGTACTGAGAAGGCTGCTGCCGCACTTAGAGCCGAGTAGATACGTCTCTGTTGTTGTATCTGGCGAGTCTTGGCCATTCTGTCTAGCCGACGATGCTCGTAAAGAGTAATAAAGAAGGTCAGACAGATAAAGACTAGACAGAGGATGAACCACGCGTCCACGAGAGTGAAACGGGTGGGTGTGGTACTGGCGAAATGCGTCCAGGTTGCTAGACAAAGGAGGATCAAAGCACCTTGAGTGATAGAGATCAATTGTGGACCACAGGGTAGAGACCAGAGGAGAATGAAAGAGAGGAGGGTGAATAAAACCGCGGGGAGAGCTGCTCGTAAAACCAGACCAGTTGGATTGAAACAGAGGTTTATTGCGAGACTGGATTGTGGACCTGAAACGCAGTTTAGGCAAAGCTTAAATGTCATTCATGCTTGAGAGTAAAACTTGTTTGTTAGAAAAAAATGCAGCAGCTTTGCACTCCATTTAGGACGTGTTTCCAAACGCATTAAACACTGTCGGATTTTCTAGTCTGGTTTTTTGGGTCAATTGAATTTATAAATTTAAAGAACGTTAAACATTCTCAAGCTACAGATGAAAATGTATAATCCCCATTCTCTGATCTACTTGTAACATTTGAAGTTAAAAGAGCATTATAAGAAAGAAAGAAACGGCAGAACCTTGCCGTTATGCTGAAAAAGCACGTACAGTAATGTCCGACAATTAGATTGTTAATGTACAAGGATCTGAGTGCTTTTTAATGTTAAGAAGTAGAAAAGATACAATTTAAAACTAGCAAAAAACTGGTTTAAGAAAGCACATTTGACACCTGTCCTTTGTGGGCTGGATTTTAATAGATCCTCAATAGTTGAGGGCAGTGAAAGTATGCAGTCACCTCAAAGCAGCAGAAGGCGTAGTACATCTTTACCCAATTAGTTAGCAGACATAAGCCGAATCGCCTGACAACTCATGCGGTTTTGACAGTTCTAGGTCGTTAAAATGCACAAGTGTCATATCGGGCTACCTACCTACTTACATCTTGACAAACTCAGCAAACATGCAAGTCAAAATGATCATTGTAGATTGATTCTCCAAGGTGATCATTCTGCTCTCTCCTGGTGAGAAATTGTACAATTAGAAACTCTGCAACCCACCTGCTCTGGAGAGAGACTGAGCATTAATAATTCAGTGGTAGTGTGGATAGAATGAATAACACACATCACATTTTTTCAAACCGCGTGACTGAGGCAAAGAGATGGCTAGATACGACCACCAGTACATAATCAGAATTACTCTGAGCATTGTTAAATTATAAAATAGGCTATTGAGAAGGAATGGGTTATAATTTTAAAATATTTATTATTGTAAAACCTTGTGCAGCCGATATTATCCTGCGAACTAACCATACGTTTTAGGCAATAAATGGTTACGCAAAATTGAAAAGCACAATAGACTCAGAATTAACACATGGACTTTTACTATTAGAAAGTCAAAAGAAGGTCCTCTTACATTTTTACAAACTATATCCGCTAACTAACAGTTTTTCCTTCGCAGTCGCCAACAATTTAAAAAAATGAACTTTTGCTGCTCTAGGACAAACGAGTAAAATGGACTGCTTACCTCCAGAAATGGAGTTCTCAGATTCCTTTGTTGATACAGTTATGTAAGATATCTTTTCGGCAGCTTTTGTAGATAGTGCACAAGTTGTTCTATCTTGCCAAATGTAATCTGAGTTTTCTTTATGGAACGTTTCTACAAACAAAGAATAAAGAAAAGGAGGTATAAAACACAATGTACACATTTTACAATGAATGGATTAAAACGGGTATCATTGGTCTATTTCCTTTAGTAAATTAAGTAGTGTGGAATTTAATCTTCATTCGAAATGAAAAAAAATTATTATTTTTTGGTAAATCGTTAGGTAAAGAAGTAACATCATGAAGTTTCCCTTAAGAGAAACACGAACTTTCAACAACCAGACTTAATAAGTGCAGTTGGCCATTTCACTCATAAGGTGTGTAAAAATGAATATTGACTCCGCAGACGAGAATTGTGCTGGAGTACATTAATTTGTATTGGTGAATTCCTAGAGTAGTCCCCAATAAATAACAAGGACATGATCTTTCTTCCCAATATTTAATTGCTCTGAGACTATAAAATATATATTATACAGTTAATGAAATATGAAAAATTGTGTATTTTCATTTATACATATCTTAATGAATTCCGAATTTCCACTTTTAAATCCAATTTGAAAGGCCAACTCATTCTAACAGAGGGGCATGTTTTTTTCTCATTAAATATAAACTGTGACTAGGGTGACCTTTCTGCAAATATTCAGATATCCAGTGACTCGGAGGCTGTCACCTGGCCAAAGCTATTTCAAATGCCTTCTATGGGACTCTTATTGAAGCGATGAGACTATTAATTAATAACGGGGAGAGGGGGAGAGAGGGAAATATGAAAGGATAGGGGACTAGACTCTATGGATGACTCATATAACATTATTTGGAAGACCACCGAGATGTTCACTTTTCGACACACTCCAAGGAATACACTTCCCACTTTCCTGCCCCTCTCACATTTAATGAGTCACACTTTAGCGAAAGTGTCCGTGTTGTCACTTGCACACAAAAATAGCACGCTTGACCTGGAAAAACCCAGAAGAAATGACCCTTCAAAAGGACAGGAGTATTTAAAGAGCGCTCTGATCAAAGGGCACATTAATAGGATTAAATGCGTTCAATCAAAACTCTCTTCTAATAAGTCAAATTAATAATTTAGAAAGTGTATATTTTGATTAAATAAATCCATGTAACTTTGGTGATAAATCATTCGTTTTCTTGCATTCTTTCATAGAATCAAATATGACAGGATAAATTGGTGCGTAAATCAAAGAAAGTCCCTTCAATAAGTGAATTAACTTTCAGTTCGATCACCTACTTTCAGATGATTCATTTATCATAGTTTTTACGCTGATCTCAGAGTGAAAAGAAGCAAATTCGGCTAGTAGGAAAATTTAATTGCGTATTAGAGCGAAATCTTCCCAGTAGCAGAGATTCTTGTATTCATTTGCTCGATTTGTTTCAGAAATTCGTCTTAGTAAAAAAGTATATATTCCATATTCTGAGACATATTTTTTGGTTGGAATAGGTACGTGATTTTGGTTGCAGTTTTCATTTTTTTAGTACTAAAACATATATTTTGAATTTTTTCAGGGGAAAATGTGCAACATTTGTTTCTTTCGGTCGTATTTTAGTCTGTTTCTACATGTCGCCTAAATAGAATTCCAAATTTTTCGTTTTCCCAAAATAGCATTGTAAAAATCAAAGTAATAATAAAACATTATTTACCTTGGCTGAATACAACTGGACAGTGAATTGCTCCCAGATAGTTTTTTATTCCTGGAGCCGTGCACAAAACCTCCACATTAAACCTGTAATTAGAAAAGAAAGCGTTTAGGTTGGAATGAATACTAAATCAAACACTGAAAGATAAACATTCAAACTAAGCTGATTTTAGCTTAGAATTAAAAATCCATATTCCGTTTCCCGAAATAAATAACATGAAAATGTTGGCTTTGAGTAGAATTAGGGACAAGATACCAACGGTGTACAGATAATTGACGTTGTCATATTAACTGTCATTTCAAATTCGTTGACGGGCTGGAAATAAATACGTTGTTTGCGTCTAACTAGAGTTGACGAATTGATAAGTTGTTCGAGATGAATTGGAGGTATAGACGAAACTTGGTATTTTCCATCTAAATATAACTTTTATTTGCCACTTTTTACCGCTAATAAAATGGCCGTATAATTTGAATCACAAATTGATTAATAATCTTGTTTTATGAATAGTAATTTAATATGTGCGTTCGTTGAAGAATGTAGGGAGGTAAATAGACCTATGTTCAGGCTAATTGTAAGAAGGCGGTGTGTATTTTCGAGTATTTTATTAAATACCATAAACTAGTACCTTACACTGATAGTCGTCCTGTTGAAAGAACTTACACTTCGGTCATGACATAGACCGGCCTTCTTGCAGAGTTGCCTTGATTTGACGTTGTCTCACTATTAGCATCCGCCTTCTGTTGAAGTAGATTGCGATGGGGCGGGGAGGATTTGACTGACTGAAGTTCAAGACGTCGAGCCATCAGGTGCATATTTCGAGCTCCATCGACCATAACACGGGGTCTCCAAACCCGTTCTGCGTCTAATAATACGGATCCACCTGCCATTCTAACCAAAGTGCTATCCGAGATCTTTGCATCCATTATCGGCCAACTGGCAATCAAGCGCACGGTCGCTCGGCACACCTGAAATCCATGAAAAAGTACTTGTTTATAGGTGACCAACAGTTCCAGTTCATTCTTATTTGAAAGACTATTTTAGCAGACCAAATGAAACGACTTAAAAATCACAAGCGTTTTTCCACAAAATGTGGAGCTAATTTTCTCCTAAATGGGATGCTTATCATGGTATTTTAAAGTGTATTTTCCTTTTCTGTCTGTGTGAACTTTAAACGATTTTAAAGTTTAAAACGGACGCGGTCATTAGACCAAAGAAAATACTTGCTGTTTTTACAGCTAATGAACAATTTGAGGAAGTTTTAGTGAAAGAATACTAGTAAGTGCTAGAAGAAGGAAGTGCCAATTAGACTAAACGAGACGAAAAGAGTTAACAGAAGAGAATTTATAAAATAATGGGGTTAAACTTGTGAAAAATGACTTTCCACAGTTGAAGAGATTTTGAATCACACTTTGTTTGAGAAAGAGAGTGCAAACTATCTTGGAAATTTGTTAAAAAATTATAAGTTAAAGCTTAAATTATATACTTTGTTTTGCAATGGGTAGTGATAATGTCCATCAAGAAATGGAAATGGATTTCATAGTAGAATCTACATACCAGTTTTTCAGGTAAAGAAAATATCTAAGACTGTTGAAGGAAACAATGAACTATAAGACTACTTAAATATAAAAATACAGTTTGCTATATAATAACACATTTCATTTGATATACAGCATATCGAATATCAAGTGAGGAGTGTCAGGTCATCCAAAAATCCATTTTCATTTTCTAATTGACTCACTTTACATCTTGGATTCAATTTTTATCCTCAACCGCAAGTCTTGATAAATAAACGAGTCGGGCAACAAATAATATTTTCAAACTGACGTGTTTGCAAGGGCGCTGACGTGAAACTCAGCTTGAAAAAAGATGTTGACATGAAAAAAAGCAAAGTGATCGGTAAATTGAGCTTTGTTAACAAGCATATCAAATCCGCGAATAAAGAGAAATTAATCGGATGCCATGGATGAATATGGGAAAGATAACTAGGGATAATTATGTATGCTTTTGTATTTCATTCGAGAAAATTATTATAGATAATTTAATTTATTTGTGCAATTCTGTTCAGTTATTAAATGTCTCTAATTTCTTAATAGTAATATAAATTGGCTGAAGTGCTGAGTAATGCAAATCGGGAAGGAAGTGATGAACAAATAAAAAAATGTACTTGCTAGTTAATGTTTTAGAAATGAATCTATTCGCTTCACTAGAAAACGCTTATGAATCATTTGGAAGAAAATTGTAATTTGATTCCTTTTAGTAATGAATGATAATCTAAACTGGAATTTGTCACCCAGTGAAAGTATTCCTAATACACATTCCAAGGGGGAAGTGCTCTGTTTTGACAATAGTTTCATATTTCAGTTTTTCTTGTTTTACAAAAGGGAGGAGGGGTGGAGGGGGAGGAAGAAATGTAATTTTAGAAAACGGCAAGAATCAACATCTGATTCAGTCTATCTTGCCAGAATGTATTGACTCACAAACAACTTGGGGATTCATAAGGTCTCCTGTCTTGGCCAATATGATGCATCTGTCAAACCTTAACGTGCAGGTGTTTTGACAGAAGTAAGAGCTGGACCAACTTTTAAAACAGGAAAACGGATGTTCAGCACAACGAAACATCTGACCACTAGCAAAGTGGCATGAAAAGTTAGTGCTCTCGGTGAAATCAAACTGAATGAGATTCAGACCGAACTAGAGAAAAAATTTACTTAAAATGAACCTGAACGACGACGCAACAGACTGTAATCTATCAAGACATTACGAAGAAATCTCTAAGTAAAGAAAAGTTTGTTGAAAGGTCATTATTTGCCGCTTACAAAAGAATGGACACTTAAGGGAAATCAAAATATCCGACTGTTTAATGAATTCACTTAATTGCGAAATGAGCAAAAATATCTAGAATTATATTTCATTTTATTACACGAATAAAATGCTATTTTTAGATAAAAATTGACTAAGATTCAAGTTTTTATCTTTATATCCCGGAGTTTGAAAATAAATTTCAGGTATTGAGTGTATAATTGTTTCTTCGAGTAAACTTCAAAATTCGAAAACTGACTCATCCTACTAATTCCCCAAAGATCTGCCAAGTTCAAAAAAAGAGAAAACTCATTCCGTTTTCGACAGATTTTGAAATATATCGCCACCGAAAACCATAGAAAAAGCATAAATGACTTTTAGAGTGCCGTTTTGCGTACATTTTCTTCACTGTGAGCGCCAAACATGGCAGATTTCTTCTGCTTGAAAATCACTTTGAACTGCGCCATAAGAGCAGTTGAGTTTCATCTAATCAAAATTGAAGGGTTGCAAAGACGTATTCACTTGTATGACGAATCGCTTTCGCTGAGGAAAATGTTGATGGTTCTGATGACTTAATATATTTGGATCGGCTGAATTAGATAATTTGGAACTGATCAGATCGCAATCACTGATGTTCCTGTGATCTGTTGATTCAGTTCAATGGAGTAAATATTGGAATGCCTCTACCGCCGACAGCTTTCTCCTTTTCGCTCACAGCCTTAGTCATGAAGGACACTTTGTTTATGCATAAACTTCTCAGCAAAAGTTAATCAAGAAGCCAAAACAAAAATAAACCAAGATACGATTATTCGGCATATCATTTAGAAGTAATATTTATGGTCATTTCCTAGATAATAAACTGAAAGCTGTCAACAGAAACGGCAGAGGATATCAAGCAACCTAGACATTATTTACAAATATTCGTGATCGTAAAATGTCACTAGAGTTGTGGCAACCCAAATATATTCACCTTCGAGAAAATAGCACCTAAAAGAATGATCATCATTAGTATTCTCTTTCACTCAAATTCATTCAGTGATGACAACTTTGATGTGCATTATTGTATAGTCTTGTAGCACCTATTTGGAAGAGAAGGAAGACATCTGAGAAGTTCTCATCTGACAGTCATACATTATCCTGCATGGGCAGGCGATTTAACTGAAATTATCTAGCGGAATGCAAGCAACTGCTACACCACTGGGACACCTCACAGAAAGATACTTTCCATGTTAACCGTTCCTCGTAATGTCCTTTTTGTGCCTCATGGATGAATAGTCATGGTTATCCTGAAAAAAAGCCGCTAATACTATCAAGGTGGTCGAAGAATTCACCTTAAAAGATGGAGTTAGAAAGCGGTCTGTCTCACTTGTAGAAAATGAATATCTTTCAAGGGGTGTGTCTAAATGGATTTAGAAGTATGAAGTTTTAGAGAAAGACCACCTATTGAGGACCACTTTGCACAAATTTAAAAGCGAGCCTGTATAACGCCGATGAAAGCAGAAAAAATGAGAAAATTTTGATATTTCAAAATGCGCGATTTTTGATATAATTGGTCTGATTCATAGCTTGGCAGTCTGAACATTTCCAGTGATTCATCTGAGGTGAGGCTATGGCTTAATTTCCGATCGGAAATAATTTTAATAAAATAAAATGTTACACTTCAGAAAATGATAAAATACGAGGCAATGCCTTTGCATGAATGTGAACGTCAATTGTGAATGCTTGTTTAAAATGTGCCACATCATATACTATTGTATACCTGGTTGCCTTTATCCTTAACCTATTTGTGTCGAAATTATCCTAGACAATTCATCGTTGATCTTTTATTGCCAAAAATACTTACAATAACGTGGACTTATGAGCGAAAATAAAAAAACTGTATTTTCTATGACTATTTTCTTCAGAGGCACAAACGTAAAAACTTTTTTGGGAGATGAAAGGTGCAATGGAGCCTCACTGACTGAGAAATTGGATTCGTTCATCTTATTAACCATTGCATGTGGTTTAATGAAGGTGTAACCCTTATGCCTTAGGGTCTTAAACATAAACATTTTATGGCTAAGCTACTGTCTACACCAAAAATTCCTTTAACTGAAATCGTATTTTAAAGGCTATCTGCACAACCTGTTTCCACAGTCAGGTCCGTAAGACTCGAGTGCGCAATCCATGTTATTATGCTATTAAAACAGCGATGAGTCATCAGATTAATCCACATGAGGCATATGTACATAGACGTGCACACTGGCACTGTGACGGTAAATTACGTTCAGGGGCTCATCCAATCGCCCTGACCTCAAAGGTCGGGAGTAAGAGGTCGCTAATGTGTACAACCACGCACTTACACACTTGCTGGGGAGTTCAATAAAAATTACCGAGGGGGCAAAACACACACAGGAGAAATAAATGAAACCTAGTTGATTGAGACCTGACTAATTAACAACAGGCTAATTTTTGTGACATTCTTTCTCTTCCTAAGCGAATCAGAAAGGTGTGATAATGTTATTAATGAATTGTTAAATTGATCAAATTAGCAAAGTGGAATTCTGGTCAGATGATGTGAGGGATTAATCTAATTTTCAGATATAGATTCAAATCCAGGGTGTGAAAATCCGTTTCGGGAAAGAAAAGTAATCTCCACTGTGATCTACACTGACAAGGATAGGTGATCTCTGAATCAGTCACTATTAAATTCTGAAATAATAGACACGATAGACAAGACCACAAAGATCTTCAGATACCAAGGTCCTAATAAGTTAAATTCACGATGAATTCATACGATATCTTGTGATTAAAAGTGATCTAAATATTAGCTTATAAATGTAACTTTCACTAAAAATCAACATAGTCCAAAGTAAAAAACGAAAATATATTGGAATCATTTCCCAAAGAATTTTCTCTTCTTCCGATGCCTTTGCGTATGAACCGGTTAATTCCACCAAATTGCAGACAATAATTTTTCTGAAACATGAGTCCAATAAAGCATCATGGTTTCGAAAAGCATTCGTTGTTACCATTAGTTACAAATTATCTTCTTAAATTCATATTCAGGAAATTACATGCGCAACAATTGTCACGGATATCCAATTTCCAAATTTTCAAATGGCTTCTGTTCACGGGGTCAAGTTTTCACAAACGTGATTTAAATTCATGCCAAATACCTTGATATTTGGATTGGCGACTCTGTTACGCGTGTTCTACTTTAACCTAGTGGAAGAATGAAACCAAAAACGAATTTAGGATATCTTAATTGAATTCGCATTTCCATTGATCTAGATGAAGTAGGACCTTAAAAGGATTCAAAACCATTCAATTTAATCCCTAAGTTGTAACGAAATGAAAATAACTCGAGGATAGGCAAACCATTACGAATTTAAACACATTAGCTAACATATCCTAAAATAAGTTTATGAGGTGATTGCTTGAATGAAATATAGCTTATCATAACTCCCAAGTCCATTTAGGAAAGCGTTTTACAACATACGTATTGGGAAGGAGATTAGAATTCGGTCACCCGCTCTATTATCCAGATTTAACCGGTGCGGTTGGCCATTCCGCTTACCGGGTGTACAGTGATGGGTATAAAAACCGTGACTTTTGAATTCACAGACGAACGCATTAACTACTGAAAAAAGAAAAAAATAAAATGATCTCAATACGAACATTATTGGGCACGTTGTCCCTCCTTTTAAAAAAAGAGAAGTGCAATGACATTAGTTTTCGTTCGAAGTTCTTGCAACGTGGACAGGGGAATGTGCGAGTAGTCAAAATCTATGTGACTCAATAAAGTTCAAACAGAACTCAAACAGTTCATTTTTTCGTGCTATAAAGGTGTAAGAACTGCATTTAGCAATGCAAAAGGGCAGCCTTAGTTAATGCAATGGGTATGAAAAAATTTTCACAACTCCACCTGACGAAAATTGCATAGTCCTTATGAAGTATAAGCATTAAAAACCAGACTGTTAATCAATCAATATGAAAACATTTTACTACAAAATAATTTCCACTTACAAAATCATCGTAGGTGTGACCGAATTCCGCACTCTCGATTGCTACGGATATCTTAACCCCCATTTGTTGACCTGCGAAGGAAAACATTTTAAAGCGATTTGTCATCATTGAGTTCATTTAGCTAGGGAAAAAGGGCTTATCGGAGGATTTTCTGTCTCAAAAATAACTGAGCTCATATTCGCTATATCAAGTGATCTTACCACATTTCTACTCCCTCGTTGTTTTTCTACTCAGTACAAATAGTCTTGATTATAGCAGGAAAAAGCATGCATTAACGTATATTTGATTTATCGCAATTTAGCGTGATTTTGTAATGCATTTCTACTCTTTAATTAAATGCATTAATGGGTAAAAATAATTAAGAAAACCATATTATATGAAGATATATATATATATATATATATAGAGTAAGATTTTAAGTTATGTGATTCAAATTTAAATAACCTGATTTAGTAGACCTGCCTGACGAATTGTCGTATAAAGGGACGAATGTATACATTTCGCTTGACCAACCATTCGCTTAAATCATTTATCAAAAAAGTTCCGAATATAGCGGTTATGAATTCATGCGGGTATCTAGGGCTCAAGTCGTGAAAATAGAACTTCGAAACATTTATATATTACAAAGTGAATTATGCCCCTCATGAGAAAATTGACAAGTCCATACTTCCTAAATTCAAAAACTTATAAAATTTTGCATTGAATGGGGTAATAATAACAAAACAGTGGAGAATTTACAATTACGTTATTAATGAGGAAAGTAAAAATGCAACCCACTAAATAAAATATATTTATTATTTTAAAATATAATAACATATTTACCATCGGAATGTCGGTTTGGAAGTGCGGGATCTGGCAGGTGTCTGTAAAGTTGTTGCCAAAATTGCTGAATAACTTCCGGGCTAAAATAACGTATGTAAATTGTTTAGTTAATTTATTTACAAAGTCAGTTCGTTTATAAAAGAACCAGAAAAGTTTATAATGTCTGTATGTGCCTGTGTTCAACCGATTACCTATATAACTCAGTACGTACTATGTTACTGTTATATCTGTACCGATGGGGACTAAATTCAAAAGCAATGCCATCTAACCACATCTTCCGAAGTTATCTAGATTGTAAATGATAGGAGGAGTAAATTATCTAAATGAAGCCATAAATCTCCTCTAAATCAAACAAACATCAAACTCTTAACTTTCTAATGGATTCTGTCAACAGTTATCAAAGTTCCATCTCCTAAGATTCCCTTATCCTTTGTGTGTTCTCTAAAAAGTTAAAGAACATCTTAGCAGCATGAGAATGAGTTTACAGTCGAGTGTAAAAGAAAAAAAATATATTAATCAAACGGTTTCCCTTGGGGCTAATTCCATCATTAAACAAAGAAAAACTCTTCGCATTTGTTTAAAAGCGCCTTTTTTTCTGCTGAAGTGATGGCAGGAAAGCGGGCAAGACTCTATAACTTCCTGTCTAGACTCTAGAGGGCTACGCATTATTTTGAAGGTAAAACCCCCGGGTTAATTTTGAACACTCAAATCACTAAGTTGAAGACGGGTTTATGGTTAAATGTAGTTGGGTAAAGTCGGTTGACCACAGACACCATGCTATTTTAACCTGTCGGTTGGCAAATAGTTTAGGTTATTTTCAACAGTTAATTCGGTTTTTTTTGAAAACATCTCGGAACTATAACGAAGAGCAGGCGCTTTAGGCAGCTCTAAAAGAGGTAAGATTATCCCGAGTAAAGATAAAAGTAAAGATTTCACAGGATTTAAACTACACATTTGGGTGAAATTCTCTGAGTGTGATAAAGATCTCAAGACTTGTAAATCTACGTTTAAACGAAAAGAGTCGTGAAACCAGTTAGATATAATTGTCTTCCTTAGAGGAAAAATCTAGATCATACTGGATTTTAGATTCTGTTAAGAGGATGATGACGCATTCGCGCGACGCTTGAGTACCTCTGAGGGTGCTTTAAAAATGAATGATTAAGGAAAGTAGCAGCTGTTCTTCGAAGACCTCACACAGAGTGGCCATACCTTAATCTGTCATGGGAAACACACCCTCCCCTCCATTCAAGTTACGCTTTTGATAGCTCTTTACATTTTGTGGACACGAAAGTTTTGCCATGTTTTGGAAGAGAAATCACGCAGCACTTCTTATTGATGAAGTATCTCACGTTTACTTGACTAATCAACTGAGAAAATGTAACACCCTTAAGATATTTTTATTAATCTGGTTCACACCCTCATTGTTAGTATCCAGGCGACGAAAGCCGGTTTTGAAACTCAGTCGATTTTTATAATAAGAAAAAGCGTCCCAAAAACATCCATATAAGAAAGATTGCAAAAACCACGTTACAACAATAGACAGTGATTGCAATGCATCCAATTGCGGGAGTAGGATTTTTTTGCATCTTGTAGAATGCAGAATGGACTACTCTCTTAATTTAATGAAGGAAAGGTGGGTAAATACAGGAGCCATTTTTCAATGACTGGTAACTAGGATGATCCTGGGAAAGCTGGGATTGGTGGTAGCCAAGGCGCTAATTTGGGAAGTTCTATAGACAGGTCCAGTATCATTATCTCCAAAGAGGTCCTGGGATGAAAAATCGGACAACTCCTCTGAGCGATACTGAGATGGTGGGCGTGATGATGGCGTGTGGAACAGAACTCCCTTAAAACGCGCCGGGCACCAAAATTTGAAAATTTATGGGCCCCACGTCTACTAAAACATATGCCATTAGAGGGAGAGACGGAATTTCCTCAGGGGAGAATTAGAAGTAGTAGCACTAGCACACTTTCTCACAGACAGTATAATGATACATTTCATTTGGAAAACAAGTACTTAAACACGATGTCTGAAAAAGTATGACTTAGAAACTCACTGGCATACCGAAAATGGTAAATTTAAATAACGGAAAGTAAGGTTTTAATAAAATGCACAACTCAATTATGAAAGAACCATAGAATTAAGAATCATATACATCAGTCTAAACTTGAAGCAAGTGTTGAGAAAGATAAGCACAAGTGTAAAACTACAGTTTCGTACACAGGGACACCCTTTAATTGAAAGGCGATCAAAACTCAATGAAAGAATCCTTATCTATTCATATTTTGAATTGTGCAATGATAAGTCTCATCTACTTGCCCTTTGTTGTAGAGATGCAAGTAACTTGAGGTCATATGGTCACGGACTTAAATTAACCGGTCAACGAGATCCGAACATCATGGATATAATCTTATTCATGAACCTGGAAGCAGCCGATCATAAAATGAACTCTTTCCAATTTGAAAGTACTGATAACCCAATGCTCCCGAATTCATTTAAAGTAGGGCCTGTGATATTCTAAGTTCATTAACTGCCTACTCATGACCCTTTCTTCCGTTTCATACTTTGCGAGATACATTTGCTGTTCCCCTTATTCAAATGCCTTCCGCGATTAAAAATTGTGAGTGTTTTGTAATATAATGGCCAATAGAAAAATAACACCTTTTCTCGTCAAATGCTAGCACGTAATGCAATGAAATGAAAGTGAAACGAAAGCCCCTGAGGATTAATGCAATCAATGGTAATAAGAAAAACTAATGAGGAAATACAAAGGCATCGCGGTGACATTATCAGCTATTGTTAAAATAACTGGTCAATATGGTCTAACAGCAGCGGCCACAAACCCACTCAGGGGGCTGAAATTTCGACCAAATCCATAACTGAATACTGGATATAAAGGATTACTACTCTCTTGATGGCCAGACTTTATTCACTACTATTACGCTTGGCTTCTTAATTTATTTCTTTTCCCATGTTAAGAAGTTAGACTTTACTCTAAAATGAAGGTATAAATCTACTGAATCTCAATAACGGCCTAAACTTTAGAGTTCATTCAGTATCTATTGAAGAATGAAAGTTGTTATATTAACTTTCAAATAAGTGGACTTCAAGATATTTCCAGACATTACGGGAATATAAAGTCGAAATTTTATTGGGTTCTCAAACCCACCACAATCATACAAATATATAAGCACTGATAGAAGCAAATCGTGTTATACAATCAATAAATATGTCAAAATAAATATGTGGATAATATACCATCGACATAAGCGCATATAATAGAACGGATACTTACTCATTGGCGAATGAGCACTGAAAAAGAGTGATGGAGGTGAAAAGCCAAATTTGATAAAGAGGAAGGCGGAAGTCCATAGTTCCTATTTAATGGATGGTGTCAAGCAAATGATTTTTCAAACCTGAAAAATCAAGTTTCTCAGTCAATGTCTGCACGTGTTCATTCGCTGTGCGGACAACCAATCGGTGTGTTAGGCATGCATAGGAACCAACCAAAATGAAGCCCAAGATAAAACAGACAGATAGCTATGGTTGGTCGAAAATGATTTAATGGATAATATATTTTTTCGAGTCCTGAATGGATTAAAATGCAAATTTGCCTAAGATTATTTTCGAATATCAAGTGAATTACATATTTGTTAGTTGACTGATTAACAAAACATTGACCTACAATAGTATAAGTTAACAACACTCATCCTTTCCAATTTGCTTTTCGGATGATTTACAGAATACGATTACTATATTCTTATTCTATACTGTTTGACTAATATTTCATTTGCAGTTGTAGATATCCTGGTTATTTGCATTTTGAATTTTGAATGAATTAATATTTCGATGATTTTGAAGCATTGCAAAATATTTGCCAACATTAATTGCAAAAGGAACTAATATTGTTTTCTAATAAGATTTCACTAAATCTAGCAGTAGGTAGATATAAAGAATGATAAAGTAAATGACTGTGTTTCCTCTCTGCTGGAATTGTGAAATCGAATAATAATAACGATATTTGGAATATGGAAGAACTTATTCGAGGCAAATTTTCTCCTGAACCCAGAAGTTCCTGAATCAAATTTTGCATATTAAAATTTACCAAGCAGATTGATTGAATAAATGAGGAAAATTGAAATTAGTTGATGAAACTTAATAAGGAGTATTCAAGACGATAAAAAACAGTGTAATTGAAATAATTCAATATCAACTTTAATATCTTCTCTTAATGTTTCGAATAAGAAAAGTGTTAAAGGAGAGTGAATTTTTAGCATCTTCGAGACTAGAGTTAAGCTGAGCTACCACCTTTATTACTACTTAGGTCTTAACCACACAACAAGGCGGATAGAGAGCGATCGCCGTCTGAAATCTCACTCAGATTAGCGTTGAGTATTAACGAACGATATTTTTATTTAATAATAGGCCATTCATAATTTTTGCCTCCTTAAGGATACATGCAGAATTTTTACAAAAGGATATGAAGACCAGACGAGGTGTTTAATTCATTTTTTGAAAAAAGAGAGTTCTTCCACTATTTACATTGTCGACTATCGGTGAAAACAAGGAAAGAACAATGTGCTAATCGGTTGAATGTGACCTAGATCAAATTTTCTATAATCATAATCACTGAGTAAAGGCATTCATCCTGATTATTGTAATAAGAGCTCTGCTACGTTAAAGGTCTTTTAGATAGCTTCAGATGAAGAAGAAGCAAATCTGTCAAAATGACGCCACCAACTACTCAATTCAAACAGCCGCTCATTTAGCTCTAACCATCGTGCGTATGCACTCATTAGAGAAATCCAGGGTCAAAGCCTGATATACGAAGTTATTGCATCAGGATATGATGAACTGAATTTTATCCGAAATAGATCTTTAAGCTACTCAAACTCTCTATCTCTATTCATCCACCCAACTTCCTTCATTCTTCATCAAACTTTTGCGCTATTCATCGGCTTGAACGCACTCCCATGAATAAAAATGTTAAGATTTGGGTTACTACGGATAATAATAACAGTGACGATTCAAATTTTTCACAAATTAGTCACTGAAAATTATCTACTGTTCTAGTAACAATATGGAATGGAAAACCATGGGGATGAGAACAGCACTACTGATTTTCTAGTCCCGGTATATGCAGGAAACGCTGTAGAATAATTATATGAAACCATGGAACATTAAGTCTAATAAGAATCGCTATTGAAAGTAAAATTGAACAGATTGCTCAACAAGATGGATTTGGTCATCGATCGAATTTGTTTATTCCAAAACACATTGTAATATAAACTATTCTATTTAAACAGAATTGTCAGCCTGATTTTTACCATTAACTTGCCCCACAATTGTTGAATTTTGTTTTGCTTAAGTGTTGTAGTATATAAAAGTAACGAATTCGGAAAATATCTAACAAATAGATTAAACGAATGCAAATAGTACATTAGTGTAGTTGTATTGCCACTTTTTTAAATGTATAAATATATTTGTTTCTTACATACGTAAAAAATCAGGAAATTAGCTTGCACACGTTTTGTACACATTTAGTGTTCGATTACAGTCGAAATTATGTTTTAAATGTTCACATTTAAACAAAGCAAGTGTTAATAAATTCACTTCCATCGAATACAACGAGATGGATTCGGCGCCTTGAATTAACATAGGATAAGTCATTAACTTTAAAATACTTGTGCAATTAATACAACAAATAAGTGTAAGTTGAGCAAGAGATTGCAATGTAAATTAACATATCTTAATGCTGAAGATGACTAGTTTGCGTCTTTGTGAAATTATTTTGAGAAAGATGTTCAAGTCTGATTATGAAATTAAAATGGGATTTAATTGGATTGGAGACGATTTAATGCGTCTTCAGATCGTTGTAGTCTCCAAATGTATTAAATGTCAAAATTCGTAATTACCTTAAATCTTTTTTTTATTCATACCATATAGATACCTCATTCCTGACTAATTTAAATGGAAATTAAAGAAAGGAAATAATATTTGAACGTCAGCAAATTGGTGATCGTTTTAACTGGAATTACAAGAATATTTATCACATCTGTGGTATACTGTCTCGCGGTGTCTGGTCATTTGATAAACTCTCTCTCGGACTTGAGTATAAGTATACCTCATCTGCATGTCTAAAAAGTTGTATTTACACAATAACATAAGACGTAATCTGGTCAAGTCATGCTCTCTCTGAGCGTTTTGGGTCTTTTGTTGTCAATTTGATATAACGTCTAATGGTGTTGATGGTCATCCAGTGATGAAGTGTTAACACTATTTTATCTGGAGTGCTTTTCATCATTCCATATATGCAAAAGTATGATTGTAAATTTGCCTTTACTATGAGCCAATATTTACACATTATAGATTGTTGAAGTTAGCGACATTCGATGAAATATACTTCACTTGGCAGTCTGAAAACAGACAGCCCACCACCTTTATTTTATTCCTACTTTTCATTTGTTATAACAGAAGAGACTACAGTAAAGATGTATTTTATCATTTCTTAGCATATTTGTATTATTTTCAAATTTTTCAAATATGATATATTTTACAAATAATTATTTTATTACGCTTTTTAGATCAGAGGAGAATGGTGCTAAATGTGATCTCCAAATCAAAAGCAATGGTAGGGATCTTTGGAATAACTTGTTATGCCTTTAGGCGACTAACTCTCGAAAATCAAAAGTTTCTTTCATAAATATTAGGAAGAAGGAGCATGCGAGGCAAAGCCAACAAAATGCAGGAAATTTTCGCTGAAACTTTTTATAATGACTGGTAATTTTGACCGAGGCGAACCCATTTTCCAAGGCGGTAAAGATCAATTTTGGTAAAAAATGTACAGTATGAAATGAATTTCGTTAAAGTAAGTGATTTTTCTGTAAAAATAACCACATTTTTATATAAGATAATGTTTTAAAATTGCAGAAGATACCATAATACAAATTCTGTTTTCTAAACGCTCTAAATTCTAAACAATAATTAGCAAATAAGAATGCAACATATCCAACTGAAACCCTCATTTCTCTGCTTATTAAGGTAAAGTACATTCCGTATCTCAGAAGATTACTGAGGAGAAGCATTTTAACAAGTGCTCAAAGGGATACCATAAGGAAAATGAAAAGATCTCGAAATTTGACTTATAAGTGAACGAAGTCTCTGGAATAAAACCAAAATTCCACTACTTACCAATTAAAAACTTGGAAACAATGCGGTTCCCAGACAGTTTAATATAAGTTAATAATAATATAAAAATAATAACATCAAAATAAAGGGACGTTTATGGCCGCTGAAGAGTTCAATTTTAGACTATGAGTTTGTTTAAAAGGGTTCCTGCAACGTGAAAAATTTCCTCCAATTTCTCTCATAAATATATTCCTTTATAATTATAGTTTTTCAACTGTTAGAGAAAGCTGATATATTTTACTAATTAGTATATGAGATGGAATCACTTTGTGGAACCTGAGTTTACTCTTTTCACTCATCAGCTGAAATCAGAGAAAAAATTATAACATTTGTCTTTGAAATGAATATATTTTCATCAAAATTTTGGAATACATATTAGTATTGATTATATAGCAGGATTTTCATAGATGAATTCTGTTTTAAGGCTTAGCCATTACTTGTTAGATAATTGAAACAAGTAACTTTCTTCTGCAGTTTGTTTGATGCCATTATCTCTTTTAATCTTAGCGTCATTAGATTCGCTATCTATTTAAATGTTGCTCATTGTGTGGTTGATCACAAGAGCCTCCTAGACAAAATTATCTAAGTTAATATTTCGACTGTTTCCTTCAAATGTGGATGCAGTTTTGCACATTTTTTCGCATCTAATGCATTTAGTCTAATAAAGTAAATTGAAAATAAGAGTGAGTACGTTATATTATAAAATTCAATACCTAAAAGTATTCACTCGCGATTGAAATAACTTATAAGTGGAGTGTTTATCATGTATACTGAAGCTAAATAGCACAGTAAATGGAGGAAACGGTGATTCTAAACAATTTAAAGAAAATAATCTAATTATGTTAAATGTGTGTGGGCAACTTAATGCTGATTTATTAACAGCATTTAAAAACAGGCAATTGAAACAAGATTAAGAAATCGATTAATAAAAAGTGTGTTGAATTTTTAGGGTTTAATAGGCCAAATATCAGGCATGATTGACCGAATTTAAAATTCATTAAAGTATTTAAATATTATTTAAATTACAAACAGATGGAAGTTTTACCCTTTTCTTATTGAATAATCATCAGGATTAATATTGCACGTAGGTTTTTTATTTTAGTTAAACACTTAAATCATTTAATATAATTTAGTATTTATAAAATGGCCTACCTTGCGACGTAACTGGCACCGATCCCAAAGAAAAATCATATTTGTTTAAATAAAGTT
The DNA here is from genome assembly GCA_900708905.1 of Hymenolepis diminuta. NCBI lineage: Eukaryota > Metazoa > Platyhelminthes > Cestoda > Cyclophyllidea > Hymenolepididae > Hymenolepis > Hymenolepis diminuta. Next base: position 1,070,278 of record CAADRB010000028.1, on the reverse strand, counting down.
TGAAAGAACCTCTATTTTCTATAACATTTTCCTTATTAAAAAATGGAGGTCACCTCAGTGTATCTGTAAATTGAGATTGCCAATTTAAGTAGAAAATCTAATACTGTAAATATCTTTTTTCATGATATTCATCCGAATGGTCTCTACATTACTTACAGTGTACACTCCATATTGTTATAGTGAACATTTTCTAAATTTTCTATAAATTAATGACTATTACGGTTATTATTATTTCCAAATACTTCGATTTTCAGTTTACGTAAACATTATGACACAAGCTTTATTATTTGTACTGGTAATATCTATCCGCTTTAATTGAAATAATCCACCAATCGGTAGACCAATTCACTGCTTTGCCCTTTAACATGTTTTAGAATATAGGGACCAAAAACTTACATGTGGTCGACAGCAATGACTGGTGGAGATTTTACATTGCGCCATTTATTAAAAATAACAAGAAGTTCAAAAAAGTTATATTTTAATAGTTCTTCTAACGAAAGAAGAGAGTGATACTATAAATGATTTATCTCTAACAGTATTGAAGAGAATAATGAATTCCATTTGGTATTTCCATTTCAGTAGGTAATTTTTCTTTTGTCTTGCAGCACTATCTCTTCAAAATGCACATTTTAATATAAATCAATTCAACAACTGATAGAAAAATCATTTTCCAGTCATTAAAAATATGTGAACATTTGTCCGTAAGTTGAAATAATTGTAGAAGTTGTAGTTAGTATGGCAATCTAGAATCTTGGAAGTAGAGTCTTTTTGAGCTATTACAGCTCTAGCCGCAAATGATAGTCACCGTTGACTAAGTGGGAGATGGAGTAGTTGCGATAAGCATAAGCGTATTAGAAAAAACGTGATAGATACTTGTTAGGTTTCAAACGGAGTATGCTATTTGGTTATATTCGATCGTGAATATTGGCAATCTGTACTACTATGCTTAACAAGGCAAATATAATTATGATACAAAAAAACAGCCAGAATGATTAGCAAACGTGATAAAGTGAATGAGATCGAGTAGTCAAACCCCAAGCTCATATAAATAAAAGTGTATTAACACGCATATTAGGCAGTTTCGAATTCTGCCACTATTTTTATTAGTCAGTTTTAATCAGTGCGGTTGACCATCTCGTCCGCTGGATGCGTCCAGATGGACACCGAACCCATAATTTCTGACTTTGTAGATGAGCATGTTAATCGCTGTCACCGGCAAATAGTATAAAATTGGCATCTAATCAAGACAGATGTCGGAAAATAGAGATGCAGTTTGAATCAGAATCGATTTCCGCTTTGGCAAATTGTATTAAAATATATTTGCCTTAGGGAATATATGATCATAATAGAATTTCGAAAATTCCATTTATAATCATTATTTGTAATGTAGAATTTATTCCTTCAGTTATCATTAAGAGAAATATAATTCTAAATAATTTTCCTACACCAAAATAATTATTCTGCAGCTCTATCTAAATAAAATTAAGAAGATAAATTCGGCAATCTGGTCCTATTAGCTCAAAATGACATGGAAAATTAAAGAAGGAAGTAATATTCAATGACTATGGCGGCGATGTGCAAATAATACGATGTTCGTTGATTAATAAATAAACTTTCTGACATATGAAACCTACCCAGCAAAATTATGTGGAAGTAGGTCACAATGTGTGAGAAATACAGTTCTTCGCCAATGCACTCATTGCATTCTGTTAAAGATGGTAATTACACTTGGCAAAAAACTTTTCGCGATTAAATGTTACGAGACATGCAATTCTCCGGGGCCAGTTTTATGATGATGCCTGACTGCATAAAGTTACACGAAGCTGCATCTTTGAATACACCTCTGTGAATGTTAATGAGAGAGGAATCATAGTAAGGTCAACCTCATGCCTTGGAGAACAATGAGATTTGGAAATATCAAACGCCTTTCTTAATAGAAGTTTCATCTTGATTCCAATGACTATCAGAACCTCTTTAATAACAGAGCTTTCAGACCACATGATAAACCCCCTTCGGCTTCTCTCTTTCTTCAAAAGTATCATGCTTTTCTATGTAAACGGTTGTAAGTGACCCAAATTGCTAAGATGTGATCAGGTCAAGACATGATCTCTCTAAGGTCTTTTAGGTCTTTTTTACGTAGTTTCCAATATGTTACCATTTTCATTTGAATGTCCATTTAAATTTCTCTGTGAATTTAACTTGCAATCATTTTAGCTTATCGGTACTCAGTAAATGATTTATTCTTTTTTGTGAATCCAACTTTGATCTTCGTAGTTATTGAAAACTCGAGAACAATAAAAATTTTCGAACGAAATTTGATGCAATCGTTCTATTTCATTTCCACCCAAACTACCGATTTACAGTGAACTCAAAACTTTTCCTTTTTTTGTAAATTTTGTTATTACAATTTTGCAGACACTTTATAAATGGTGATTTTCAGGTTGTAGATGGCCGTAAAGATGCAATTTAGTTAATAACGTTTTGAGGATTTTCCGGTAAATAAGTCACGAGAAAATATGCTGCAAAAATATTCCAGAATTACTTGATGAAGTAAGAGATTCTGTTTTAACAATATTCCCAATATTTATATCTCAGTTCTTCTTCGTTATTGGTTATTTTAATAAAGTATTCAAATATGTTTGCATTAAAATCGTTGTCAGCTAGGTTAACAGGGTTTAAACAAAGTAGACGTATTTCGTAACGGCACTCAATCGTTGCTGATACTTGAAAAACAGTGCTGACAGCTTAACATTCTATGATTATCAGGAAAACCATGTAGAAAAATCGATTTTATTTTTACATTCTACTAAGTATATCAGCTAATTAATGCGTTACAAATAATATCTGAACACATCCCCAATTTCGACTAACTTAGACCTACGAGAAGCTTTCAAAGAGTGAATCATTTACGGAGTCAATTGAATAATCACCAGGATAAATAACCGTAAATTTCAAAAGATGAACAAGGAAAAACAGAACCAAGTTCTTGACATAGACTAATTTCCTTCCGTTCTCATCAAAATTGACAACTTCACGGTTTCAGTGCACAATGACCGTATAGCAACTTTTAAATAAGCTTAAAATTAAAATAAAAGAATTATACAATAGTGTGCATATGTTCACAGAAAAGAAAGCAAGGAGGAGTTCAAGTACTCAAATACCGGATGCTTTAAGTCATGAAAGGTAGATTAAACGGCTGCATACCTAAATGTCATTCGCAATGTTGACGTTAAGTCAATGCGAGAAAGAAACAAACAAGTGTAGCACGTTTTCTTCTGAGTAATGAGAAAATATAGAATCCATTGGATCGGGTCTCCATACCCTTACGCTTATTATATTTTTATAGCTTCACTGCCGCTTGTCCGATTGGAACTATGTATATTATATAAATAAATGCACATATTTGCATTCAGAATTTATAACTAAATACGGTACTGAAACTTCGACTTAAGAAAAGATGATAAGCAAAAATAAGGACAAAATTTTAGCATAGGTTTTGTTGTTATATAATTCTTTGCAAGGTAATTTAGTTAAGAAATATATTTAACTTATGATTCAACGAGGTTGCCTAGGTGCATCAAACTGGGAAGACTATTCTTACCTAAATATCCCTATCTGCTAGAAAACTGTTCTACTCTGCATAAATGTCATTTTTTAAAGTAAAATGCGATATTTTTATTATAAACAGTAAAAAAGTTTTATGACTGTAGCCTGATTTTGAAACATTTCTTTTGCTGTTCTCTTTCAATGAAGACGAAAATGATAAAATAACACATTTTCAATACAATTTTTGGACACAGGGCAGTTTTGCTCCCTGAAGCTTCTCTCACATTCGGTAAATCCTCTCTTGCAGTTGACTGAACTATTGTAAGCGCTACCATGTTTGACAGTCTCATCCACCTGTTAATGACTGTAAGAAGATGCCCATTAAACGAAGTTACAGGAACAACGGGCTCAAAATATTTCAGTATGAACTCACTCAAATACTCAGACGTCACTCGATGGAAATTACGCTTTAAAGTATTTGCATGCCACAAAGTAAGTTATAACCCTTGCGAGAAAGTGATAATTCTATATTTCCAGAATTCAAATAAAGTATGATGTCCTAACTTCATTGTATGTTAATTTTCAATACTCTTTTCCATCCCTTACTGGGTTATTTTGCTCTTTCGCCTATTCGGATGCTAAGGAAAGTAAAACAGTTTTCGCCTTGTCATGAGTAATAATAATAAGGAAATTAAATATGAGTACTTTATTACTGGGAGATCTTGATCTCAGAGTGACTGACATGGCAGACATTTAAAAGGTGTACTAGCAGCTAAGCTATTCTACAGGCTTCTGTATTTTATCAATCTTCACTCCGACAGCTGATTAGAAAGTGGAAACACCTACTAACAATAGGTTTACTATATTCTATTAAAAATATTTTTTACTGTGTGTTGTCATATCTATCTCTGTTAGAAGAAATGATAATTATTTTCCCCCGCTCCCAATATTTCTTCTATGAACAAAAATGTAATTTCTTTCTTTATTTCCCTATCGATAAAGACACTTAATAATTATTCGTATTTGTTTAAGCCGATACCGACTGAGAGTGAGTTTCGTTAATACACGCGTGTTGACTATAGCGTGCCTTATGCTCTGCCGTGGGTTATTGGCTTCTGTGTTAAGTTGCTATATCACCAAGCTTTCTCGATTGTTGGCTCTGCGAGATTACTACCGGGAATCCTAGTTGGTTACGTTATAGCAATCTTCTTCCAAAAGCTCATTTAAAATAATTTTAAATTGAAAACAATTTTTAATGCCAATGAAACTAATATATTTATACAAATGAACCATTCTTATTATATGAACAAACCAGAAGTACATTACAGTATATTAACCAAAAATGATGGGAATCTGCTATTATCCTCTCGAATTGACTTTTGTATGATTAATTGAATCTTTTGTATAAACTAAGAAAACAGAAATGAATTTAGATTAGCTTTTATGAAATGGCCAAAATCCATTTTTAGTTCAAATAGCGGATTTACATTAAAAGAAATGCATTGTCTCATACCTTCCATTATATGGATATATGACAACGCAGAATTCCCGATTTTCATTATTAGAAAGCATCTGAACGTCGGGTAAATTGAAATAATTCAATGAGGGGTGATAGAGCACGTATGGAGGATAGGGTTAGCACATCAAAATAGTTTTGCTTTATTCGAATTTTCGAATTCGGCTTAAATACGTATTAGCTTAATTGGTAGTTTAATTCTTCATGTTTCAAGGTTCAAAGTTAACGATTTATCCTCTAAATTCCTGCGCAATTTTTTATCCGCTACGCCCAGCGCTTATTGACTAATTT
>CAADRB010000028.1:888714-1061540 GCA_900708905.1 Hymenolepis diminuta | reverse complement strand
ATCTGCATTTGCATCTGCATCTGCATCTGACTCTAAGACCTCGTGGCAAAAATCGGGGAGTCATTCGCTGCTAAGAGCACCGAAAACAATCACTGTTGGCGGAAAATTCGTGCGAATGCATAAGAGTTGGAACTATGTGGAATCCGCTCTCACATAGTCACCTATCATTTCTTCGGTTGACTTTTTCATCCTGGTGGAAGTTGTTTTCGTCGGGAAAAACCAAAGACACTCCTGTTCTTCCGGGTGTTTCAGTTTCTTTAAGAGTCATTTCGCCCCCATTAAATATTTCCCTTAAGTTGTTTTTGCTCACATAAACTGACGACCTCGCCTAAGAACGTGCGATATTTGTGTCCGATGTCTTGATGAATAGCATTCCTTATGTATTGTTTTTCCTTCAGACACTTGAAGATCTTTGGTGAGATTTCGCGCTTTGACCTCTCATGACTTTCGTCCATCATGTCATGCCATGTCATGCTATGCATACACTCTTCTCACAAACTCAGGTCTTCTGTGTGAATGAGTGAGTGAGTGGGTGAGTGAACAGAGCTTTGACAATGCTCTTTTATCCTCCTCGTGGTGGCCAATTCATCTCCATTGTTTTATTCAGCAACTCCTTCCTAACTTTGCTAACGAAAGATCTGGCAACTTTTAGAAATCTTGCAATTTCTAAATTCTTGTGTTTCGTTTTTATTGACGCTATTAGAGTATGTCTTTTCATTTCATTAATTATAGTGTTATCTGCCATGAGACCTTCTGATATAAGAAATACATTAATAATTATTATCGGGTTAGTTTAAATCACCACAGTATGAGTGTCCTAAGATACCTTTCGCATCCTGTAGACCAAGCGCGTTTTCTCTGGAGTCCTCTGGAGTAGTACCCAATAAATTGCAGTTAGTAGTCGATGGATTGATAGTTTTCCAACATATTTGTCCTCTCCTCCAGATAAATATTGAAAGATGCTTTTTTCGACATGCTTCGGAATCATTACTCTATAATAGTCTGAATTATTCTATCGCGGATAGTGTAAATATCACTGGCCCACTCAGACTTGAACCCCATGCATCAGACTATCAGACTGAATAATTGAAATAATCTCATCTTTTTACTATTATTCACGTTATTGTAGTTGCAGTTTCTGAATTAAAAATTGTTGTTGATGTCCATTGGCCCAGATTTTCTGTGACCAGTTCATAATTCTTTCCAGACAAAATCATATTTTCAAAATTACAAGTTCGGTTAAAAGTTTTTAATATTAGGATATCTTAAAAACCCGATTAATATTGCATTATACTAGTCAGCACGTAAAGGTTCATTTATTAACTCGTGTGGAAAGAGGAAATTTTTCATTCAACCACTGTTCTTAGTTAGGCCCTACTGGATACGTAATTTCATTTAATTATTCTAAATTCGAAACTGCTAAAGCGAAATGAAGGTAATATTCAGAACTAAATCAATGTTGGAAAAGAATGCCAAAGTGTGGAAAAGGTAATTATAAAGCTTTACAGAGTTCTCTCATAAATGCACTAAAACTGAAAATCTATGCATCCTGTTGTCCAATTTGTCAGCTTTGTACCATCTTTAAACAAATGAATGCACTATTTTTTTATTTTTAATAAGCAAACATTTTTAAGTTAGATATTCAAAATATGTCTCCTAGGTTTTGGATTGATAGTCATTACCCCTTGAGAGTTCAGAGTTGATTTAACAGTTGGTTAAATTGTGGGCAAGCCGATACTAACTGAAATGTTCTTAACATAATATAGCCCTCAAAACATATTTTTATAATGCAGTGAATTTTAAGCGCTCTTATTTCCACTAAAATTCTTCACGCAATTATATTATTGTGGAATTCGGCATTTCATGAATCTTTTATCGTGGATAAGGTAAGATAACCGTTATAACTTCGATAAAATTATTAAATACTCTTTAAAAAGCCCGATATCACATAGCCTAGCCTTCGATGGCTAGCACGATTTGGTAGACTTATATAAAATTACAATTTTATATGTGTATGCATAGTCAACCAGAGAGCAGCACAATGGGTTGTAGCAGCTATTGCCAATTCATTGAAATGAGTCAGTCAAGAATACGTTAAAAACGGATACGGTGGTGGAGGAGGGATGCGAATTTGACACTCAACTCCTTCTCTGACTTCACCCCGCAAACTCTCGCGCTGTCAGTACTCGATGATGACTAATGAGAATTTAGGCGCCAGGATCCGAGTGGACGATTCCCGTGTTTACTGCCTACTGTCTGGTGTGGTTTATTGTGTCTTGGCTCTAGATTTGCAGTCGAGAGTATATAGAGTATGATTCCACAGGTCAGAAAGACATTATTTACTATTGCTAATGGAAAATTCATTCACCGTCAGTTTTTACAATAAGAATTTTGATTTTAACATTTCTGAGTTAATTTGATTTGAAAAGCTTAGCCTATACGAACCGAATGCTGAATAAAAGATAGGTAAACATTCTCCTAAATTGGGGCATTATACATTCATGTTTTCACAACCGATTTCAAACCTCTCTAAACTTGTCGATAGAATTAAGAGATTTATGAAATAGATGTACAATTCGAATGCTTATTTTTATCGAAAATTAATTACAACTCGAATAACTTCCAATTAACTACATCTAAGAGTGAATCTGGGACTTAAAAAATTGAAATCATTGCTAGTTATGTTGAAAAATGAGGATCAAACTTCTCAAAAGACGATTCCCCATACTCCATCTGAGTTCTTTCTTTTCAGATGTTGGAAGCAATCTTTTAGATGTTTTAAAAATTTGTTTGAGCAATAAATTAGCTGGTTATTAATTGAAAACTAAAATTGAGTTGAATTTGAAGAAAAGAAAATCGTAACGCATAGGAACCAAAATAATATTTGCCTTAACTGAAAGCATAATTTTATTTCTTCTGTTTGTACTGCTTGTCTGAACACAAATGCACACATACATCTTGAAAAGAAAAACATATACAAGTAATCACCGAAATAATAAAGTGAAACTAACTTCAAATTTTTAGACATCACTGGCATCTCAAAAGGTTGCTATCAAAAGCGTCATCATCGCGATTTACAGCCCTCACCATGTTAAGAAGTCTAAATGAAAAATAAATCCCCAATAATGTTTAGAAATGATGACCAAATGAGCGGAATTTGAAGAAATGCGCCATTTAGAGGCGAAACTATGATATATAAAATATACACCTAAGGGAACCAAGGGAATTTTGTTGAAGTTACTACTAGTAGATATGGTATAATGCTTTCGGTAGAGATCGAGGATAGTTCCATTTAGTCATCTTGTTGTCATGATTTCCAAATGAGCCCTCTGCAAAATGTTAGTTTTTGTCTTAAGCTGAAGAAAAAATCAAAAGGTCTTAAAATGATTTCTGTTAAGTTTAAGGACTCTAGTTACTCAAATTACACAGTTTATTTTCGTACGGTGCCGGTTTTTTATAAAATATGAATATTTAATATAATATAATCGCAAACTACATTATTTTTCAGAATTTGAAGCTTCAATTGGATTAAGAACATATGATAGAAAAAAGCTGTCTAAAGCTGGGTTGCCTTATGAGAAGAAAAACAGAACACCGGTAAAAATTTGGAACTATCAGTCTGTTATTTTCAATGACGAAAATCGGAAGAACCAACCTTGAATACGTTTTTAATGCTCAGTTCTACGATGAAACGTAAAAATAATATTTTCAAGTATTTGGGAAATAACATATACGTAAAATTCTTAATTAATTTTCATACTAATTTGTAATGCCGAGATTACATTTAGCTATTGGCAGAACCGATTTTTATCAGTATTTGTAGAAAATTCCGTCTGAAATATTTGTTTATAAACAAAATCATTTGGCTAGCTGTAAAAATTTTGAAAGCAACAGTCTGGCAGTGATGACGTAGCTGTAGCTCTCTGCTTTCCCTTAATCCTCAAGTTCTCTCATAATCCCATTTTATTGATTTTCCGATAGTGAAGTCCTCTAATTATCTACGTCCTATTTTCTTTGCTCGCTTGTCATTGGTTGTATCTATTCGAATGTTCCCACATGAGCACTGAGTCTTTGAATATTGATTTTTTCCTTTAAACACAATTGATTGCACAATAAATCAAATTTCTCTTTTCTTTGTAAAATGTTTGGCACTATTATAGAAGAAGTTTGAGATAAATCAAATGCTGCCAGCCATTCTACTCTATAGTAAGTGACATTTTGTTCATCTTAAGCGCACGTCTAGAACAGAATATGAATATTGTAGTATTTCATACTTCACATAGTGCGTAACAAATATAATATGTGTTCAAAATAACCCTCAAGGTCATTTAGAAAAGCTTTCTCCAAAGTTCTTCTTAGGTAGAGGGTTAACTCTCTGTGGTGAGAAGTTCGAATTCTGCCACCCTTACCAGCCGGACTTTATTTGTGCGGTTGGTCGTTCCACACATTGGTTGCTCACTAATAGGTATCGAACACGAGAGCTCTGACTTTGCAAAAGAGCAAGAGCACTATCAGAAATGTATGTTATTACAAGTTTAAAGGTCACGTTCTGTAAAGATCCATTTCATTCCATATATTTTTCCCAATTCATTTTCGAATATCTTTTTATTTGATCAACTTTTTACCAAGATGTTATCTTCTGTCGTTTACCCATATTTGTTCGATGTGCTCGATTATTACTAGAAACATGTTTTGCAAGCTAAGAAGTAAATGTTTTGTTGCGTTCCCAATTTCATAACAAATTATACTGATTGATTGGTTTGTAGTATTTAATATAAAAACAAGCTGTGCTCTGTTATTAAGAGATTAAAGCAGATTTTCCCGCCAGATACCTGGGTATCAGTAATCAAATTAGCGCCTTTGATCAGATCATAATTCATCCAGTAATGCCAGCCGTCTAGGTAATTAATTACGTTTCGTTCGATGGCAATGAATCGCCTGTGGATTACGAAGATTAATCTTCTTCAGGGCTGATTTTGTGCCTGCAGTGGTATTTTCTACTTGAATCATATTAAATAGGTACAATGGAAGAAGTATATATTCTGCGTAGCGAGTTTTTCAGGGCGTATGAATTCAAATGTATGTGCTTTCCGAGAAAAATGCTTTAAAAGATTACTAGTTATATTTTACTGACGAATCTTAAAGATGTCTACTATAACCTCGGGGTTATTCTAAGTTAAGTTTCTAAGTAAGAAAAACTCGTTTATTCAGCTGGTCTTTGAATCTGATTTTTCGGATACAAATTTTTATTGGTACATGCCTAATTCTCCTCTTAAAAAATGATTTAGCTAGTTTTCTTTTCATCGGCTTTATCAGTGTCATTTGGTAAAGTTGCTCCAATCCCGTCAATAATGCTACTTTTAGAATCAGTATGGAAATTCTCTTCAGTCTAACAAGAGGTAACAGCCTTTTCTAAATGAGAAGGCCGAGAGTTAAGTAGAAGGGCATTCACAGTGGACAAGTGAAAATGAACGAGAGGGGAAATTAAGGGGGTGTAGGGACAAGAATGGGGAATCAGAAGGGAAGACATTCACTCATTACCGGTGAGTGAAATCCAAATTGTGAGTTATGATAAGAGTGTTAGCAAATTTCACTCTCCTTGTTCGTTGGCGAGCAACCAATAAAAAAGGTCATCAACGGACAATTAGGAAACGCAGATATAAGAGAAAATGCGTGTGTACTGCAGGTGCTTTAGCCAATCTTAACACTTGATCTTTTATCCCATAAACAGAAAGGTATTCAGATGAACAAACAGAAACAACTGAAATTAAAAGTAGACTAAGCACGAAAATGAAAATAATATAATTACCAATTTGATTTATGTATTTTACCACTTGACTTAAAACGATTTCAAATTATAATCAACCCAAAGATTACCATAAATTTTGTGCTTCTCCACTACATTATAATTTTCTATTTAAATTTCCTTGCTTATTCCCTTTCTTCTCCGTCATAAGGTATGACTTTCAAATACAAACAGAAGAATAATATCTTTCTCATATAATATACATTTATGCTCATATATTATTTCACATATACTAAATTAATATTTTAAAATAAAGGAAAGTATGATAATGCATTTGTATTTACGAGAAAAGCACTTTTCGCCAAATATTTACACGCCAAAATTATAGGTCAGTTTTGTTTTCTCAGTAAATGTTGCGAAAGGCAAAATCTTTGCAACATTTATGAATCTATATAATGATTCAATAACTATATAATTTAGTGCTTACTATTATTGCTCATAGAAACGGAAGAAATTATGAGAAAGGCTTGAATGTGAGAGGCCGCAAACGAGTCCAAAAAGTATGAGAACAAAGAGGAGAGAGTTCAAGAGTAGGTAACTAAGTTCGGACATGATTCGTTTTAAATATCTGAAGAATTGAGATTTTATATTCTTGTTCACTGCGTACCATTCTGATGTTAAAGTTAATTTTTCTGACCACCAGATTCGATAAGGAGGGATTATGTCCACAATATTTACAGCTAATTGGCCGGCCGATTTAATTACGTGGTTGGACACGCCACCTCGATTTACTTAAATATTTTTACAGTCATGGGCAAGAAAACGAGACTAAAAGCGATATATTTAAAATATTACAACTCAACAACATGGCTCTTTGGTCAACCACTTCGGAAGAATCTTTCACCCAATTTCTAAAACCCCGGCAGATAGAAAGCTAACTGGGTTCTAACGTAGCAGAGATCGCTAGGGTTCGCTCAACATGAACTCAATAATATTTCGAGATTATAAAAATCTTTATAAGTGTTGATTTTAATGATTCTGGTGAAGTCATTTTTAACATTGCCGGATTAAGATGATTGTTGACCTATGATGCAATTTTTTAAACTTTCACTAAATATTAAGGCATTCTCAATTAATTTACGTATTCTGCTTTTTAAGTGTTAAATTATTTAGGAAAATTTATCCAAAAAATACGTTCCATTTATTGCATTTGAAAGTGAAAGAGTCTCCTACTCTTGCAGAAGTATTATAGTACTATTTTCCAAAATTAATTAGCCCAAATTAAAATATTGAAAACAATCGAAACTTTAAATGTATTATTTTTTATTAGTCTATCTATAAAAAGGAACTTTTAAAGTGAGTTTGGCTGTTTTCCCTTTCTTACAGTATGATTTTCAATGCCCATTAACTCCGAGATAAATATTAAAATTGATGGATTTAGTTGTACGTATTAAGGATCTAACAAGTCCCGACAGATTTAAGGAAAATTTTGGGTGGGAGATATTTATCATTAGGGAGCTCAGAAATTGAGACGAGTGAAGAAAAGTCATTAATGGATGAGAAATATGATTATATTTCTTTCACAATTTAATGGGTGTATTAAAGACTTCATGTAGAATTGAGTTTCAAAATAACATAACTTTTTTTACGTCATTGTTTATTCAATATATTCTCCATTCAATAAACTGTTCAAAATGTTAAATGCATCAAAAATACTATTGCTCAGGTATCTTAGCAGTACGGAGTATCAAAAAGTTTTCTAACTGCTTTAAATGTTATTACACATTGCTAGCACTATAACGGGGCAAAAGAGCAGAAAATAGAGCCATCATTTTAGTGAAAATTGTCCAGAGAATTAGGTTAAGCTAACAAGATATGACTAAGCTTTTCTAGTGAGGCAACTATCATTTAGGGGTGAAAATATAGTCTAGACTGGTATAGTGAGCATAATGGATCTTTTCAGTAACTTCTCGGTTATGCAACAGGTCATTAAAGGATTCACTTCGTTCCGGTGGCATAGTGCAATCTTACACGAGATGAAACTCGGTTTTAACTATTGGACGCAGTGGCTTAAGCCGAAATAGCAGTGTCTTTCTAGGAAAACAAAGATGCCTCCCTTCTACTCAAAGGAATTATTGGAACCAATTTATTTTTTGCAGTGGATTAATAACATAGAGTCCAATTATAAACTTAGGAACACATCTGGTCATACTGTAGCTAATTTCACTCCCCAGAGGACTAAATATACAAGCTGAATATGACGTAGATTTTCAGGATAAGAAAATGCAAGAATGTAGAGGTTGGGATAAATGAAAATGGAGAAATAAAAATTGATATATTTTATTATAACCCAAGTAATCGATTTGGATCCATCTTAGACAACTTGGCTTTTTCTTTTGAAACAAATAATATCTCCCTTTGGTACTTGTATAGATTAGTTCGTCATATTTGATATTTTTATATTTTCCGTATTGTTAGAAGTTCCTTTCAAGTTCGAAATTAGTTTATTTGAACTAATAAGTAATGTTTGTCTGACTTACACAAGTACTTTCTAATTCAATCCTTAAGGAAGACTTCCGAAACAAATTTTTATGAACCGGAGATGCCATGATTCACAGATAATAAGAGTAATGTTATAAAAAGTCTTTATTTACTTTGCATTGATAGTCGAAATAAGGAGATCGATAGCGGGTCAAGCACGTAATTACATAAGTCAAAATATTAGGTCAATAAAACAAAACATTTAAATGTAAATTTTGTGGAATTTTCAGTGTTAACACCATTTATCATCATGAAAATTGTGTAAATATTCGAAAAATATATGAGTTCCTTCAGAAATTGTATTTAAGTGAGATCGTTGAAAAGTGAACTATATTGCCCATAGGCAGCAATTACATTTGTCAGTTTAATCATCGAGGGCATTAGAATAAGATCTGCAACGGGATAGGGGATCAAGAAAAAGTGGATAATGAAGTATAAGAGACACAACTCTTACATTTTGAATTCATAAACATTGGTTTGGGCACATCTTCAAAATGAGTAGAGTACAATTTGCGATGTGCGACTGTTGAATCTACATTGCTTGGTTCCCAGGTTCGTGGGTGAGTTTGTATCGACTATTATTCACATACTGTTAAATAACTGATTTAACTCCGTACTTGTTCGTGCCACTCAAATTGTCTGCATCCTTCTATAGCCAGGAGCGAGTGAATGAGACTCGGAGAAACGAGTTAAGATACTGATTAATTCGATTTCTGATAGCTCTCCAACTCATGATAAGAAACGTATTTCCTGTCATTTTTGTGTAATATTTCGTTTAAATTCTAATTTTTGTGCCTTTTTTAAATATACATTAGATATGCTTTAGTATTTATTCACAAATCAGGCAGTTTTAGTTTTTATTAGCATAAATAAGGTTTGAGTTTACAAACTAGCTTACAGTATTTGAGTTTACGCTCACAAGATTTTTTGAAAACTATCGTCTTTTGGTAATCAAAATGGTTTTTAAGAATATTATCTTTACTTATTATATTATTGTTATATTGTTATATATTATTGTTAACTGTGCCACTTTTCATGAATTTAATAAAACTAGACAGGTTACAATTTGAAATTATGAAATAGCTTTGTTCCTCACCCTTGTAGCGGATGCTACACCAATAATTCTTTTGCTAAACCTAAGTAATCCTCCTAGCAGTCCAAATAGCCTCTAGTAGAGTCCTCTATTACCAATTCACTCCCGAATTAGCTAAGCTATGCCCAAAATGGTAAGAACCGGTAAGATGCTGAGTGAAGAGGGTTTATTGACCACTTCGTTGTTTTTTTTATCAATGCTTAGTCATTAAATACAAAACCATGCTGAGCTGCAGGGATCTTGATTGCTGATTGGTTGGGGAGGTCTCTGCACACACGCCGCGCTTGATNTCAACGCGACCGGTTACATGACCGCACTTCCCGTGGTGAGCTCTAGCGCACGTGATTCAATCAGCCTTGCTAGCGTTGTGAACCCCACACCCTTATCATTAATGGTTTTAGCTGTTCCACTCAAATACGAGTAATAAAAACAGGAACAAAGATAATAATAATAATAATAATAATAAGGTATCCATTGGAGTATTGTAATATTATTGCATAGCACTCCAAACATTCTTCAGTGGGATTAATATCAGATTCAGAGAAGAAAAGGACATTTTTAATCTTTCGACATTGAAGGCTAATATATTGAATAAAACCATCGTTTTTTTTTCATTCGAAAATTCGAATTAGATAAGACATGGGGAATTTAAATCTGTCCTCCTGTTTCTGGACGGCTTATTTATTCAAAACAGGGTGTCTATCTTAATATTATCAAATTTATCCTGATATACGATTGATTAAAGTTAGAATTGTAATTTCTCATTGGAATGAGATGGATCAGATATTATCAATAAATCTCAGGAATACTTATGGGAGTTATTTTCGTTTCTAATATGAATATTTATTAAGGAAAAGAAGATTAATATTTAATCATACTTTTACTTATTCTTTAAATACAAATAATCTTTATGTTATACCAACGTCTATCTATCTGTGTTTAGATATTTCACTTATTATTTTTTTGCTTTCCATCAGTCAGACTGAAAGAAGGAACATTACAAGTGCCAATATTTATCGACACTGTGAGTTAACGCCAAGATTATTTCAGCATGTGAATCAGCTTTTCGATTTTTATAGAAAACATTTAAGTCACTTTCATTTTGTTAACTCAAACTTAAAAGAATATATGCATATTAGCAGTTAGAGATTGGTGATTTCTGAGTTGCCTCTCTACGCCTACTTCCCTCCACCAGCAGTCTCTCCACATTATTTTCCATTTTTTGTTTTACATCTACGAGCTATTGATGTCTGTTAGTTGCCTGTTCGTTAGAATTCACCTTTTGTGAAATCTTACTTGCTTCATCCACCTGCTCTTGGATGTAAGACAACACAAAATAAACTGAATTATTGGCATGATCAACCGTTCAATTAAACCCACCAATTAATCCACAAGATCTGAATATCACGAATATAAACTCAGCCACAAACCCAGAAATCGAATCCTGAAAGTTGGGCACTGAAACATGTACCTCTTATGAAAAGCGAACAACTCAATGCTCCCAGAATTCAAATGAATTAATACTCTTGATATCTTTACTTCAGTGCTATCCATGATTAAATCTTGTGGAAGTATTGGACGCTATTACGGGTAATAATAGCATATTATATGCTCTAAAGCTATTTTCACTCTAATTTACTATTTTCCTGCACTCTTATCGGCATTTTCCTTTCTTATACAATTTTGAATTAAGTGGGTTCCATTTGGCCTGCTCGTTATACTTTGGCCTTATACTAACTGGAACATACCCCGTCCAGAAGGTCAAATTAATTGGAGACGAATACGTCATGAATACAATAATACTCAAACATCTTTTAGATTAGTTCGCTGATTTTACATTTTAAGTAGCCAAATGATTAGAGACTTTCCGTGCGACTCCATGGTAATTAGTATTAAACTAATTGTTATAAACTCAAAACGGCAAAACAAGAATACAGTGAGTAGAATGCACTACAGACTCAAACAAGTACTATAGATTGCAAGATTAGGGTCATTGACCGTTGTTTTGAGAAGCAAAATTTTCACTATTTATTCTTTGATTTGACCCCAAACCACTACATGTGTATTACATGAAATTTCGAAAAACTTAAAATGAATCGATAATTTGAGTAAGTTAATACCCTACTATGGGAAAAAATTATTATTTTCTTTGTTTTCAATTTGAAGTAGCCTGTTTTCAGGCACTCATATAATGTAGAAAGAGGTGTATATGTGTTGGATACATGACACGTTTTTTTGTCATCTCTTTGTATACCTGTAGCTTAGCAGTACGCCCATGTTGTTGAAATCTATTGACAAACTTTCAGTAATCAGAATGACAAGATGGACTAGGTAGTATATTTTAAATACTTATTTTGTTTTTTTATTATTCACTACCCATTGCAAGGCGACGAATTACAATTTTTCATCGTGTTGAAGTATCTGAACACATGAACTAGTAAAAATGTCTGTCGTAGTTGATGGGGGGGATTTTGTAAAAGTAGAGAATAATTTCAGGAAATTAAAAAGCCTCACGTTATTTGATTTATGGGCCCAGGTTGTGTATTTATCACATCATCAAATTATTTAATATTGTTTCGGTGTTCAAATTTAGGGATTTATTCCCTTGGTTTCTGAGTGAACCCAAATCTCTGTTATCCAAAACCTATCACTTCGGTGATAAACGTGGATATTTGGTCACACCACCTCAATGATAATGAATGAAACAATTTTACAGGATATTAACATCGCGGAGCTCATCTAATTTCCTTCAGTGTATATGATATTTCCAGCATTTACAAGTCAGTATGTCAATAATTACAGTGAGAATTTGGCAGCTTTCCCCTAGAGACAAATATTTTTTCGTTTTTTTACTAACATTGTCAATTCTATAATTTAACTTATCTCTTCCACAAGGCGACCGCGAGAAATAAATTTAATCCTGAAATTTTGCCTGCCGTACTAGCAAAGCTACCAAGAAAGTGTGAATAAGAATTAAAAACATGCGATTAAAAAGTGGAGGGCAACTCAGTGCGGACCAGTCTCTTAATGACCGAGAGTAATGAGAGAAAGCGTTACTTCCATGGTCGTATCGTACTGTCAAAATATTAGCACTTCTTCCACGGGTTCCATTATCTTTAACGAATAATTCAATTTAACTGGGGCTGAGATACTGAAGAGATCATGGAAATGTAAAATAAGTATATGTTTGAAGGATGTTCGTCTATTTTACTGACCAAGTCACTTAATTTTGACAACGAAATATATGAATTCTAAGGTATTTTTTTGTAAATAGATACAAATATATTAATACTTTATAAGTCGTTCATTTTGTGCCCTCAATTGTAAGAATAAAATCAGTTAATATTTGTTTCAAAAGAAGTCTCCCTCGTGATATATGCGCCACTCATAATGTTTAAGCTGTCTCAAAAAGCAGAGTTGTAACTGGTGCCTCTTTGTTGTAAAGACCTTCTTGTTCTGAGATATTCGAAAGTGCAATGCTACGGTGAAGGTTCATAGTGAGAATAATTAGGGACTATTGAACTAAATTTGAATTTTCAAGGTCTTGCACTTATTCGTATTTCCACTATCATTTATTCTAAAGGCTGCCTTAACATCATTTGATAGTATGAAAATGTGAACAGTTCAAACGGCTTCGCTCCTATCCTTAAACCAACGGAACGATTTTTTCTGTGAGTTCATATAAGTCAGCATCAACCATAAAATGCTGACTTATTCTTGAACGGCTGTTTGTCTCCCTCCAAGCTGTTCCTGAAAATTATTTTGAAGGCACAAAGCAACCTATGAACGAATGCATTCATATTGAGGAAATTCCAGTAGAGACTTTGTAATGATGATGATGCCTCATAAAGATGTTCATCACTCCTGTAATCAAAAGACTAACTATTGAGAGGTCGCAAAAACATGCTTCATAAGAGATAAGATAAGGTAATGCCACAATACCTTGCACACTTTCGTCGGGAATTCAAAAGTGAGTTTTGGAGATATTAGAGAAAATAGATTGAATGCCCGTGACAGAAAATGTCTTCTAATACCTACTTAAAAAGAAGATATCATACAACTGTTGATTTTGGCTTGATCTTAATAAGTCAAAATAAAATTTATTAAAATGAAAAACAAAATAGCGATAATCTGGAGACCAGCACCTATCGTTCTTGTTGATCTCTAACGCGTGATATCTAGAAGATAAGACACGTTACCGCCACTTCTTGTTTTATTTCACTTAAAGTCAAGTAATTTTCTCCAGAAAAGAAAGAACTGAAAGCATAGTCTTGAATATTAGAAGAGACTGCCGCGGTATGGGATTAACGCCTTCTACTATTAATTGGGATGTCTAAATCATTAAATCACTAATCTTAGAATTTGGAATAATTAATCCCCACTCCAGAGTAGGTAAATTATCAGCTCAAATGTATCCCAGGTTCGAAGCCGGGAAGTTGAATACGTTTACTCTGCAGATACACATGGGAGTTGTTTCACATAATTTCGACAAATAACTTCTAAATGATTGAGGAACTTTCTAGGACAGCGTGAAAAAGCTTACCAAATCCAGTGATCGCTGCAAATATAATGAGCGTCAATTCAAATTACATAAAAATGACGTGAACACCCACTCCATTTAATCGAGTTGTAAGTTGAATTCGAACACAATGGATCTAAACTTACTTATGATTCTAGGAGTCAAGTTTGGACTTTTAAATTTTAGAAATGTAGGACATGGAACAATCCATTGGGCAGATGGTGGAATATCTGATAAATCCAAAATATAAATGAAGTGGGAATCCCTTGGTGTCTTGACTATATTTTCCCACTCCTACTCACCCTTCACCCCTAGTTGGATTATTTTACAGTTCTAGTGCTCAGACACTTCCCCATGAATAATTTTTTTATTATCTTTTTATTTCTCATGCGGAAGGCCTTTTCATTCATAGTAGGCTTTACTTTGCTTTTCCAATAATCACTTCTTAGGAAAATATATCGTTTTGTAGGGAAATGGTTTTGAGTTGGCCACCAATGAGGACGTGTTACTGAAAAGCATATATAGAATTCAATAGCTAGTTTATGTATTGTATAAATGAGAAATTCCGTTATTTTTAATTAAGTAAAATTTTCCCCCTTTTTAAAATTAAATTAAGGACTAGCTGTGTCTTATTAAGAAATTTTGATTAATGTGTTAATTTTTAAGGATGTTTGAAAAAGAAAATCATTTAAAATTTAATTAAATTTCTTCTACTCCCTTGCCCTTCCGGAATACCCATTTTAATTTAGTAGCTTTTGCTACTGGTTACCAGTTAATCTTATTAACTCAACTAATTTCACTATTTAAAATGCGTTATTTATACTTAAATAGTAAATGTTTAATAACTTAAAGTAATGCTATATATTATTTAAAGTTAATGGTTGGTTGGATTTTATAAAATGAAAGTATAACGTTGCCGGACCCAGACATGGAAAGTTTTATCGTTGATTAAAATACGGTCCCCCTATCAGAAAAATACATTTCTGAGGAAGAAAATTTACTCATAAATAACAAACTATTGACAACTGGTATTTTATCTCAGCATGACTTTGATACGAAAGACATTAAAAGCGATAAAGTTGGAAATATGCCCACAAAATAATTTGTTATTACAGCAATTTAGACATTAGGTGACTTGGTATCTATGAAGACCTTATTCGAAGGAGAATCAACGCCTTAATTTACATGTTCAGTCGGCCTATTCTATTTGACAGAAAGTAGATCATTAGATGAAAATTACTTTTAATTAATTTCTGCTGATTGATACTTCAGTAACACTAGAATCAATGCCTTTCTCTAACGAAAATTTCGAGACTTGAAGCTGAAAGATTTATAACGTATATATGGTTGCCACCATGAAATAAACTTCATTGATGTAGGCTTTTTACCCATTTTCCGTATTCGTTAGTGTGCTCTAAGACTTAGTCAATTAATATAGACGCATTCGTGTTCGTATCGACGTTCTACTTTTCAAATCATTTTCGTCATTCCTATTCCATCGGTTTCTCCCCTTTCGTTATAGATAATTAAAATAACACTTTTAAAATAACACCATTTAATCTTCATGAGTTATTATTTAGATTGAAGTGGTAGTTAATTCAATTTAATTCCATTCTCAATTTAAAATACAATGCAAACGGTAAGTACATTTCATTCTTTGAAAATCTAGAAAATAAGTACCGCGCCTTTAATTAACTGAGGAGAATATATTATAACTACTTAAAAGATCGGCTTTTTAGCAATTTAAAGCTTAAGCAGAGTATTACCCGAATATAAGATTTAGCATCCCTAATGAGACACCGATATATATTTGGTCAAATTTATATTTATAAGAAAGCACCTCTTCACCAACTTCCCTAATGCAACCTATTGAGACCAATTATAAATCGGTAAAGTTCGTGTGATATTTTCATATTTAGTAGATTATAATTTTACCCCTAAATATTTATGCTTCTTACTAGTATAGCAATTACATTTCACCAACTCATAGGAAAAT
Organism: Hymenolepis diminuta; assembly: GCA_900708905.1. Taxonomy (NCBI): domain Eukaryota; kingdom Metazoa; phylum Platyhelminthes; class Cestoda; order Cyclophyllidea; family Hymenolepididae; genus Hymenolepis; species Hymenolepis diminuta. The sequence goes on along the minus strand of CAADRB010000028.1, from coordinate 1,045,645 downwards.
GCGGAGTGTGGCCAAGGCGTAGCGAGTAAAGGGGAGAAGTAAGGTAGTCTTCTCTCGCTAACACAAGCTCTTTTTTTACTTTTTACCCTCCTGCTTTCTCCCTCCTAACCTTTAACCGAATGTTTTTGTCTCTCGCCAGCCGAAAATGTGACTCTCTGCTTCTTGCTTGCTGCTTGTATATACTCTGATGAATCATAGTTTATATACAGCATCATCATCGACGGGGACTGTGTAGCAGAGAGAAGTACTTTTTACACCAGTAATTGGCCCGCCGACGTTCTCACTGCTGGAGCCCCTGGAGCCAAAGAGAGAACAAAAATAGCATGTGTTTGTCGGAGCGCTTGAAATAAGCCCTCCGATAAGTGGACGGGATTTGATAGCATTTCTAGTTGAATCATTTTTAACCCTATTAAGAGATTAAACTGATTAACTTAGACAAACTTATAAATACTTATAAACTTATAAACAAACAAATAAAGACTAAGAGCAAACGGTGTAAAATCGAAACTCATTTCTCTGGCTACTCAACACTAGTTCTAATTTGTTTATAGAATTTTAAGAGATCGATTTTCAGATTTTAATGATATCATTTACTTTTAATGCATTTAAAGCAATGGGATCCATAAAACCAATATCAATCTAGGTAGTCTGAATAAGGAATGAATTTATTAAAGTACAACCGGACCGATAAGGCAGTGTAGTCTTGTGACTAATATTACTAAATATGGCGACGGTCAACCACTAATCGATTATTAATAATTCTAGCAATTAATAACCGCATTCCGTTTACTGTATAAAATTTTCTCATGAAGAAATAATGGACCACTCAATGAATCAATATGATCTGAATGTCTCGGACATGAACACTAGGATGTGGTGCAATTAAAAATGTTCTTTAAAAATAAATCAAACTTGATTTATACCAATAAATCAAGCTAAATAAGACCTTTATAATTCTTTCATCTTAATTTCTACTTCTACACCTTCACACCTTAACGAAACACTCTAATTTTCTCATGTTTAGATGTTTTCTTATGGTTAAGAACTGTAGACTCTAAACTCTGGGCGATAACAACAGTGGTGATTAGATTCAAGGTAACAAAATAAAACTTCTATGAAGGATAAGCGTAGGACGGTTAACGTCTAACTAAGGAGGTGAAAAATATAAGAAAATGAAAGATTTTGAGCCTGAATATGTTCCTCTTGAGTTCGGGTAGTGATTCGTCATTAAGACCACAGTATCTTGAGATATTTGTATTAAATTTGATTTATATTAAACTTGCGGCATATAATACTATTCTGAATGTCAAATTTTCTTAAACTAATATGCAAGTACATATTAGTTTCTGAAAAGCGTATTCTGCAAACCCCTTTTATTACGTCTTACAAAGAAAGAACGCTAGCACTAGTTGAAGAAGTTGATGGTTTCCATTTCATCTCCACAATTTTTCCCCATTTTATCGATATTCCGGGTTTAAGTTTTCCTATTTATAAATGAGCATTTTGGGAAATCGCATTTTCTTATAGATATCCCATTTCGTAACTAAATAATTTAGAAACAACTTGACTCCTAATAGACTGAAAATATGTTAGCAATTAAAATAAATACTTTGTAGTTTTTATAGCTAAACACATAAAAATAAAGTCTTTAGCGTATTCCACAGAGGTGCAAGAAAAATTCCACTTAAGGTGGTGACAAAAGTCATAGCTTGTGGTAGGTCAGAACCAGGGTCAAGCTGAAGTAATAGAGCCTCCTACTGAAGCAAAATTTGCTCTTTTTCCTGGGTCTATTTCAGATTTTTATATTTTCCTTTTATCTTTAGGAAAAGGGACTACTTTGCGTGCCTTGGTGGTTTATATCTTTGAATAATAGGTTAGAGATAATTTTGCTATATATGAAATATTGTCTTCGTGAAGATTTGCCGTTTTAAACAAACGTTTACTAATCATGGAGGCAAATGTTCAAACATGACGCATAAAGACAATTGTCTTGTCGGAAGGCAATTTATAACAAATGGCTCACTCTGTCATTCTTAATCGTTGTCAATTAAAGTTTGATTATTTCATCGATTTGCTAAACGAACTATTTATTCCCAAGACTGCATAACCCCCAGAAGTGTGATATTAAATAAAATGCTATCAATATGAAATGAAATATTTATTTCTACACCATATTGTACGATGCACAAACGAGACAAAATCTTAAAAAATGTTAAACATTCAAACGAATATTTCATTTAGATCTAAAGATACTCCTATTATCCTCAATTATCAACTGTGTACATTAGAATCAGTGAATTTATCTTGAAAACGGCCATTCACTGATTTTTAAAATGAAAATGGTTACAATATAATACCGCATTTTCAATTTATTGACAATGTGGATTAAAACTGTGATAGCGGTAATACTGGAAACGAATGAATAAGGCATTTTAACCGTTAATTAAAAACTAGTCTTATTAGAGTAAATATTATCACAAAATTTAGAAACCAATGCATCGAATCAGATGTAAACCGACCATACTGGTTCAATTTCAATTTTTATTCATGAAATCAGATTTCAGGCATATTAACTCTTTCCAAACCCGATTAAAGAGTGAACTTATATCCGAGAAACTGGACAAAGTGTGGTTTAAGGAAATTTCACAAGTTATTCAAGGAAGCTAATGGTACACTAACTCAGTGATGAGAACTCTCACGACAAAACTCTATTAGTCTAAAATTATTTCTAGCTAGCTTGTTGATTGTTGTAGCTAGATTGAGTTAATGTAAGAATTTTTTGAAAAGAAATAGTAGATCTCGATATCGCCTCACTGTCGGGAAAAAATTTTCATTAGTCATACAAAATCGCTGATTTTCCTAGCCTTGACCTATTCCGTCAATAAAAATTAATACACTGTTCGTAAATTAAAATTCATAAATCTCTCGATATTATCTAATAACCATTCTTTGGATACCTAGAAAATGAAAGACGAACGGAGACTCCATGATCAACCCCTTATTCTCAATCAGCTCTAAACTAAATGAGCATGATCCTAGGGACATCCAAAAGTTTGAAATTTGACATATCAGATCATAATATAAGTATAAAATAGATAGCTAGATGAAAAAGTTTATTTGATATCATGACGGCGTCCTCTATTTCCACCCACTTCTCTTCTACCCCACCTATTCGAATATTTATAATGCCTCATACATTTGGAGGCTTTCTAGGATTAAATACCTGTAATATTCTAACACGGGCCATGATAATGCCTGTAAAGGAATTCTATTTATTTATTCTTCATGGCAGGACCGAAAAGCTATAAATCTTTCACTATGGAGAAACATTTAAACACTTAGAAGGTAGAATTTTATAAAGTGGAGTATCTACACAGTTTGAGAGGAAATTGTAGAGTGGGTGGTAGATGTGAGAGTCAGGGAATAAGGAGAACCCTACATCATCATATAATTTCGAAATCATCCTCTCTTCGCGTAATTCTTGTAACTCCATCTACTGGATAAAGAATTCTGCTCGTTGGCAGATCATCTCTGGGTTTGTGGTGATCAATCCGCCAATGGCTTCTCATCTCATTTTTATTTACTAAGAGTTGATGTTACCGAGAATCTATAAGCATAATTTCTTAGTTATATACATTTTTCAGTTGTGGTTAATGTTCATGTGAGGAATAAAATAAAAAATGTGAGGAGGAATGTGAGGATTCACCATCCCCCTTTCGCCTTCTTCCTCGCCGAATGATCGTTAAGCATCCACTAGAAGTTGTCTCACCCATCTTTTTGTTTATGCAAACTTAGAGGCACCCACTTTTGGAAAATGGGATTTTAATGGCTCTTTTGCTAACCTATTTCTATTCTATCTTCTCAGATCTGGACAATAGTTTCATTTAATTAACGCATTCCATCATTACAATAAAGTTTTAGTCAAGCATTGTCAATACATTGCATTGAGAAAAATAGTTATGTGGGCTAATTCACTCACTTACAACAATACCCATTAGTAGAAGATAACGATTACAAAATAAGCTAGCTATTTTCTCTCAATATATAATGTTACCTCGATTTGTCAGACCGTAGGTTTGCTCTGTTGTATGGGTGAAGGATTTTTTATGTGCTCCTTTCATGGGCTGCTTTTTAGCGAACAAACATGAACGCTTTTTAATGAGTAACTTTGATGTGTGAGCTTGCATAGTCTGTCAATAAATGCTCTGCATAAAAGAAGTATAGCTCACTTATGGAACCAGTCTGACAATTTCTACTCGTAATGTCGGAATACGTGGTTCTGTACAGCTATATGAATTCAGACTCCTGATGTATTCCTGTATAAATGTTATGTCTTATCTTTGAATGGAGTTTATTTGAATAATTCTGGGGTAGGAAATTGGTTGCTTCATATTCATATATGAATGGCATTTAGTGATGTCTTATCAGTAATATGTTGTTGTCATTCATCTCTTTATCTTGGTATATGTATAGTGATTAAGAAGTAACTCTCTATTTACAAAATAAATAATTTAATCATTGTGACATCCGACCAATCAATTTCGGACAATATGATAATTCCCCTATGGAACAATTAGGTTTGAGTATGATTGACCCCTCGCTGTCGTTAGACGCGCCTAATTTGTCTCTAATAATCAGTTGTCATTGACACAATATTGCGGTTATAAATCATGATTTTTTCTCTAAAAGCAATATGGGAAGCCCTCATAACAAGAAGTTTCATTTGGAATTTGAATGTACTCAGGTTTTTACTTCCAATTTCTTAAGTCACCAGGAACTTTATTATAGAATTCCACATAACAATGCTTGACGGTATTTGGGTCGGTCCTTATTGATCCACAATCGTCCTTGCACTTGCATACGTGGTTTCCAAACTTTTTATTTTACCGATAATTTGTTGAACTTTTGGGTATTTGGGGATTTACTTTAAATCTTGGATGAGTAAAGATACTAGCGGCTCTAAAAGGCTCAAAGATGCTTGAAAAATCGTCCCTGTGAACTCGCCTGATAATTAATGTATCTTTTGCAATATATTCTCTGACGTCTTCAAAGTGAAGAGAGAAGCTTCTAATGAGAAATTTCATTAGTGAAAACATGTATACAAAAGCGTTTCCATTTGAATAAAAGTAGATCTCATCGATCAATCCCAACCATCACTATTTGATCCACTATAATACAATTTGTTCAAGATTTTACTTATTTGTTTTTAACTTGATCTAAATTTTTATTCTAAGTTAATCACTGATTTTTAACTCCTACTCTTTATTCAAAAGAGTGCTAAGATTTAACTCATATTTCGACTGTTTACAAATAAGAGCGAGATGTACATTTTCCGCTCTCCCCCCCTTACACCCCCTTAAATTAATCAAGCCATTAATTCTAATTGAATTGTTTTACGGTGTTCTCCTCCGTAAGTTGAATTTCTGTGGTGCGTGCGACGCATACCCTTTCGGGCTCGGGCGGTACGCGTGCTGTCGGGTGTACTGAAAAAAGGTCGAGACGGAACGGGACAAGCAGCAATTATATATTTCGGGAGCTATTTATTTGGACAGTAATTTGCGCGTTATTGTGTAAGTGATTCACCACCAACAGGTCTTCGATGAAAACAAAGATTTAGACTCCTTCTAGTGACACATACTGCTCTCCTTTGGGGGCAGATTAACAAAATCGGAGTCTGCGTGCCACCCTGAAAAGTAAACTGAAGAGGGGAATATTTTTTCATTAGACTAGAGCAGTGCAATAAAGGCCGAACCGTTTGCCTTTTTTCTCAATGAATAGTAAATTGACAAAAGAGGGAGAGAGATTTGAACTGCAAGACGTTTACTGTGGTCTTTGATTGTCCTGCCTTCTTACTTACTCAGCTACTAATAAAATCGGTAGATTCTTCCGTTCCTTCTCAGGTAATTAAGGACGTCAATTAAGGTAATGTCCACACATGTTTCATGCCCTGGGTGGGAACGAGATTCTAAAAGCTGTCTCGGCATTTCCATATAAAATAGATGATGCTTAATTAATGTCCAGATTGTCTCTTTGTCTTGGGGAGAGCTGGAATTTCCTATCTTATCCCATCATTGTGCATAAAAGTCACATCGTGGAGTTTATAAGAGAGATGACTAATTTTCTGGAACTAGGGAACATATGCAGATTGATGTACCTGCTGATTTCTATGTTTACGTCAATAGAGTCGAGTATGTGCGTTGATTGATAAAGTAAACTGATTTTTCAAGGATAGAGTAAACGAATGCATAAGGCATAAATCATATTATAAGTTCTTTCGTCTATTTATCTTTCAACTCATAACTAAGGATAGCCTTCAAACGCATAATGAAAGCTCAGAACAATAACAATCTTTCCTTATTTTCACTCATACCAACGCAAAGATTTGAATTATTTTAGATCATGAGAGAGCATTCAAGCACAGAGAACAGTAAATAAGTTTTATAAGGACAAAGGAGATGCAAGTAGAGGATGAAGTTAAGGTGTCAAAAGAGTCATGCTTTTTTCGGTCTGAATTCAGCAGGAAATGCGTCTTTTACATTACAGGTATTATATCACTGCTTAATGCAATAATATTTCTAAATTCAGATTTCAGGATTCTATCTGTAAACTTCTGAGATTTACGTCCTTGATATTCAGAGATTATTAAACAGTTAATTATAATGGGTGATCTTAAATTTATCTTTCTAATAGGTAAAAGATAAAATACTTTCATGGGAGTCAGCATATGATTCAACTACAGCTTAATTCCCAAATAAAGGATAACCATTAAATCCGGAGATGGACTCAAATCTAAAGTATTTAAATTAAAATAGTTATCATATGGTTTTTATGATTTTGTTTTTCCTTTGATTATAAGTCAGATCTCAATCAACTTTGTCCTAATATGGGGTAGTTATAAGCTCTAACCCATTATCTAACTTGCAGCAATTCCCCTGCATGTAACCAATATACATTTAAAGGCCGATTTGTCCGCAGACTAAATCTAAGGGCTTACTATTGTAGATTTCTAACACTATCAAGTTAGTCAACCCAATAAATGATAGCCAATGCCGGCATGGCTGAGATCATTAGTCTGAACTATTTGATGACGGTCAAAAAATCAATCTTGTGAAACCAAAGGAAGGGAACAGTCTAACCGTTTTGATATGGAAGTCTTTTAGAGCAAAGATTCACATTCAGGGAAGAAAATTTTTGGCAGGATTGGAGAGAGCTAATCCACACAATTCAAAAGATGGCCGATAGTCAAAGAACTTTTGAAAGAAAGTTTATCTTTTAGAAGCGCATCTTCGTTGTGAAATGACAGGTTTCAGAGTGTTCAATGCTATATATGCCAACCCTCTTCTTTTCACATATATATATATATATATATATATATATATACATTGTGACTATTATTTTACAATTTGCTAAAGATTTAGTTTGATATTATAACACCATTACCATTATACAACAGTATTGTTCAATAATAGTCATAAAAATATTAAAAATAAGGGGCAAAGAGTTGATTTGCTTATTAATGTTCATCAAATACTTTCATTCTTTAGCCTTCTTCCAATAATCCCGACGGAGATTCTACTGTCACGGAGACTCTATTAAGTTGAGCCGCTTAAAAGCTTTTATTTATGATTCACCTAATAAATCGTTACTATAATTTTTAAATATAAAAATAAAGAACAATTATAACTTACTTCGAATTATTTATTAAAAGTACCATTTTTTACTGAATAATATACTAGCATTCTTGTGACATGATTGGCTAACACATTGATGGTCAATTCAACATTGTTTACTGTGCGCGAAAACAAAAGGGCGTTTTGATATCAGCTTTGAAAAAAACTAAAATGAAAACTATCAGCTTTCGTAGAACCGAATCACTAGATTTAGTTACCATTCAAAACTTAATTGAGGCTGATCCCCTTTATTCTAAAAGCAGATTTAACTTAACTAACCTATTGTAAGTACTTATATAATTCAAATAATAATATTATAGCGAGCGTGGGCTAATTTCCATTACCGCTGTAGACACAGCTGGAAAGATAGTTGGTTGTCTTATTTTGAGTGATACTCCACCGGTCACTCTCATTAATGGTTCACATGATAGTGACTGGTTGAAGATAATGTTTGCTTTTGACAATCTTAATACGTGGAATACTTTATTTGTTCAACTTATTGTTGTCCATCAAGCTTATCAAAAATACGGATTAATCGATATTATAAGAACCGCATTCCAAACAATTTCTGAAGTTAATCACTTGCTATTGTTGATTCCAGATTATATGAATTACGGTAGTCGACTATGCTGATATGATTATAAAATTAGATAATTTTGACGAGGCTTTGAATCAAAATGTTCTTCGAATGAGATTTAACAGTTTTATTTCAAATGAGATAAAGCCTATTTATATCAAATATCCCTTAAATGAAGAGGAGAACTGTGAAATTAGGTGGGACATTGCTCACTTTAGGCGTCGGGACTTTGATCCAATGTTAAATTGTCGAAAAGCGAGGTAGGATTATTCTTAATAAATATTTCGTGATAAGCATTAAAGATAATGACGACGTGACGCCGATACTCAATTCAAAGAACAATGTTCTTCAAGAACTCTACGGCGAATTCTACATTGCGGAGTTAGTAGCTGCCCAAAATGACGAAATGAAGGCATTTGTTTTGGAGTCTAGTGATAGTTCCAAGGCAGTCGGATTCATGAATGTAACCACTAATTTCAACTGTGAATGTCTGAATCGGCAGCACGATTTGAAGGCATTTAATTACCTACGAAAGCAGGCTGATGAAGGAAAACTAGAGCATAAAGATGAAGGAGAACTGCAAGATCAGAATCGAGGAAATTGGATCCGTCGACATTTAAAGGGTCATCTAGGCACTGATTTTACACTAAAGATGTCGGAAATGTTATCATGTAGTGAAAATAATGCTGTTGTTATTCAATTGTACGGCCTGCTTCCCCAATATGATCATCGGTTAGTATTGGTGTTTGTTTTGTGCCCTTTAAGTACTTGATTCACTTAAGTATTATATTAAACTTTATTAGTTTAGCATATTGCTCAACTTTAAACTTAAATATACTTTTAAGGGTCAGGACATTTCTATTTGTTTTCATTAGTTTTTGAATGTCAGTTAAATGGGTACAGTAGAATGTATAAAGTAATGTTTCCATTCTTTTTTCAGTACATTCCTCTTCTTTGTCTTTTTTATTTACACACGTCCAAACTCATTTATTAATTTCGGTTTAGATCTAGGGACTTCCTGGCATTTATGTTCGACCAATTTCCAGGAATTGATTATGCTGTTATATCAGTCCCAAGTTTGGAACCGGAAACTTCATTGTTGCAGGATTTCTGTGTAAGATTGTAACAAGAAACATTTCCTGATTATTTCGTCTGCAGTGAAGAACTTTTGTGTTCGTTTTCTTTTTAGAGGGTGAAACCGCGACTTACAACAACTGTTACTCAAGAATTATATGTGTATCATCGTTTGAACTTGATCAGGTATTGTCCCTTTTAGGTCCGTTTATATTTTTAGTGACTTTAAAGTGCGTCTGGCCACAAGAAAGGATCTCAGTGAAATTTTAAAATTGGCCCAATCATTCCATCCTTTCGATCAAAATCTTTTCGTTGATAATGTACAAAACTATATGAAAATGGCAAGCGGACTAGTAAGAAAGGTTATATATTCAATATTGTCATTATTTAGGATGGAGCGGAATTGTACTGCTATGTGGCGACTTGCTTAAATAAAGTGGTAGGAGTTCTATTCGCTCGTGCTGAGGGGGTAAAATATCCAGCTCTTCTTATCTCATTTACTAAATTTGTTTAAGTAATAATTCTGTATTGATATAGAATATATGCTGGCTGAGGGCGAATTACGATCTAGAAGACTACATCTACTTTATGCAGCATGGAAGTTTGGAATTCGCGACCATTGTACATTTTTTCCTCTCTTCAAGTGTTCAATCTCGAGCCAAGCTGTTCATTCGTGAAGTGATGCGTCAAGCAAGAAAAACATGCTTCTTTTATTACATCTATCCGCCGTGGTCAACGGACACCGTAAGTACTCTTTGTATGCTGATTAATTATAATAAGCTTTACGAGTATTGGGTCGAATCTGACCAAGCTCATGCTGTTTTTATTATCAGATTAAATATATAAGGCCTTTCATCAAGTAATGAATAATAGGATTGGTCTAAAAGCAGACATAACTCGTATTTCATGGGGTTAGGAAAATAGAGTGATGCACAACGGTACAATCTCTGAGAAACGACCATTTTTTCACGACGGAGACCGTCGTTAGTTTTGAAAAAGTAAACATAAATGCTTTATTTTCTTTCAAGGCTTACTTTTGCCTAATTGTCTTGAATTTTGAAATAGAGAAATGAATAGGAAGAACCGTTTATTTTTCCTTTCGTTTCAAGAATATTCTTTCGGTTTATGCGACGGCTAATACAAGTTGAGGCTTACTTTTGCGTTCGATTTCTGAAAATTCAGTTGAATAATCCATGTTATAACATCGAAAGACGAAATTGCTTCATTTCTTATCATATTCTATGTAGATTTCTATATCTCCATTTGTCATTCCTATTTTGTCTGGCCTTGACATTTATTGACTATCAGGTAAATATACCGAATCGTGGGGACCTAAAAGCTAACATGTATTGCGTCATAATAAATTCACAATGATATATTCTCTATATGTGGCCAGAATGTTAAAGTGAAAAATTTATTCGTGCTGTACAAATTTTTTAGATTATCCACCCATGGAAACCGGAGCTTGCCAAATTTGAACTGGACAATAGTTTCGTCATTGAGAACACATACAAAATTGTGCAATTAAATATTTTCATGTGTTGCTGAAGTAATATTTCGTCTTGATTTTCTCATAAGGTTTCATCATTTATCCATTCGAAAAAGAAACAAATCCAGTTTTCAGGTATGCCAGTGGAGTAATGGTCAACATACGCGTCTATCAATTCGGTGAAGTCAAGAAATCGATATACATGCATTTATATATGATGCGTATTCAGTGATATGGATCGTCGACATCACTGGTTAATTATTTTCTACAAGGGGTTTGGTAAAATGTTAGCCCTTCATTAGAACGACTCCATAATATCTAGGGTAATTCGAGTTTTTACTAGCTTTCATAGAGTGTTTCTGCACATGATCCCCTTTTTTCACCTAATCTTTATGTCTTGAGTAGTGTTAGTGTTTCAATTCAAGTATGTCGATGAAGTAATGATTTTAAACTTTTAGAAATTGTTTTAATGGAAGAGAAGTAAGAAAATGGGTATACATTAATATTTTATAGCCATCGATCTTATGCAGATAGTAATACTGTTAGTTGACTATACCTACCTGCATATTATGTTTAATTTAATGGATGCCAAATCCTATTTATTAAAAAATGTGTTTTCGCTTAATTTATTTTATCTAAAACCAGTATGTATAAGTTGAAGATGGACACATTATAGGCAGTTTAAAATCATTCTTCGATTTTAAGGAGGTTATAATACTAATGGCAACTTTCTTTTACCTTCTGATTAGAAACTTAAAATGAACACTCCTCTTTCCTGTTTGGCTGATTTCTATCCAGTACGACCGCGTCGACAAATAATCTATCCAGCCGAACTGCTCAACAGTGAAAAGGCTCCTCAGAACAGTTCACTCACATGTGAACTAGATAATCCCCCACCCGCAGTCTATCTAATTACCAGAAATCTCTTAATGGAACCCAAAATCGTTATCAATGCAAGAGTTATTCTTGTGGGCGCTTCCTCAACCGGTATCGCTTTCTTAGAACAGCTGGCCTTTTCGTAAGCCTTCTTTCCTAAAAAAATAGTACTCCCTTGTTAGATCTACTTGTCATTAATATCAAAATCTATATTTCAGACGCCATATACGATTCAATAATCTCGTATTATTGTCCCCTCATGGCCTCCCTGGAGACACAGAAGTTCCTGAAAACCCTCTGATTTCTCTTTTCTATCCAGAAAGGTATAATCAGTTTTGTATGAAAGTGATAAAAATATGGTCTCTCACCCTCCTAAATAGCACTTTTAGTTCAAAATTTATTTTATAAATTCAGACCAAATGTACTTTTTACCGGTTAAATGCTTTTACATCTGGAACATTTATTACTTTTAGATTCAGACAAGACCGTCGGCGGTCAGGTCAACTGTCTTTGCATACGATAATAAACGTAATTCCCGGCACTCTAACGGCAATCGATAGGTATGTGGCGTAGAATTCTATGCGAAGCCAAATCGATCGATAAATATAGTTTGTTTACAAGAGTCTTACCTACCCTATAGAAATAGGAAAGTGATTACGATCGATAATAAGCACGAAATTTCCTACGATTTTATGATCCTGACACCTGGGACACAGTATCATCCGCCTATACCGATTGGTGCCGATTTTAATTTTACGGCTGCAGAACGTAAAAATAATACGTGCGATCCCAGTAAGTAGAATTTAAAAAACTAATTTGTTACAAGAATTAGAAAAGCCGTTATTTCTTTTTTTCACAAATGGTTAAAGCTCCTTTAATTTTTAGTCACTCAAATCATTAACAGTCCAATAATTTTCTGTCACCCATGCTTTCACTTTCTATGGCTAAATATAATTGGGATGCGAATAACAAGCGCAGATAATTGACTTTAATATAAATAGATTTCGCTATTACATGACCTAGAACGTGCAAAGCGTTTAATTGAAGTTCAGTAAGAAAAAGCTTGGTTATCATTCACTAGAACGTTAAGCTAATAAATTGCTCTCTTTCCTTCCTATATATTTTTTAGGTAAATTGAAAACCTTAAGTGATTTTACAGCATAAATAAGTTTACATTGCGTTTGTTTTAATAATAATGAAAATTGTATATATGATTGGGAGAAAAATCTGATTATTTTAATTGCAATACATCAGTATTATTTATCAAATTAATGGGACAAATGGTTCAGCTGGATATATCATTTAGAGTGTATTCATTATGAGTATTGATTATCCATTCTTATTGAAAGCTGATAAGAATTAAATCTAATGAACAACTCATATTCGTTAAATTGCCTAGGTAGGGAAATGTATCACTGCGCCGCAGATGCTAGAATAGGATTAATGATGTTTTAAATAGATGAGATGTTATCTTAAATATATTTGAAATCTGATTTTATCTCGAACTTGATGCTCCTAATGCACTAACCTAGCCTAATGTATATGACTCACATGATAGTCATAACTATCAATAATCTGAAAAAGACTTTTAATTTCAGAATATTTAATGTCTTATTCAAGTAATCTCTAAATTCTGCCCGTAGTATTTTAAAATCAGCATGAATAATCGGGAATACCTGTGGAGAATGTGAACATCCTTTTTCTAGCACACATCATGAATTAATCCCTACTCCATTCTTATTCACCTATGTATCTTTTTTATTAGTACCTTGCGTGATTGCTCAGCATTACTTTTAAAAGATTTAGTCCTTCTTCTCTGTGTAGGAAGTGTGGTCTGCTTAAGTATTTATTAAAGAATATCATATAGAAAAGGGAAGCTAATATGAAAGGGCGTAAAGTCAATATGATTATGAAAGACAGAAAGATTGACCAAGAAGCATTATATATAGATATAAATCTATCTATCTTGTCACATTGACCACTGTCCTCTCTTCCAAAATGAGACTGTACATTGATATTCTTCGTGCCCATGCTGTTCTAATTGGTCTGCGTGTTGCCAAATGCTTCCATACTGGCTGGTGAGGAAGTTAGCTTAGCCTACATCCTATTTTTCGAAATCTACGCGTTTGGTGGTTTAAACGTATATAAGTGTCTATCTTATCTCTTCGCATGCGTAGTTGGCGTTAACTTGATACATTCTTGTGCATTATCCTTTAATTTAAAATGTCCGGAGTTATTCATTTCATTAGTATTTCACTCTACTCCTGGGTGATTTTTGTTATTCCAATTTTACTTTTTGATAAGTCTTCATACTGTATTTAGAATTGGGGACTAGTTCGATTTACTTTAATACCATTCCTTTTAAGTGAACAATCACAATTGCAACCATTGAATACCAAATATAGACGTTAGCTAGGCGTTTTGTACTTCCTGTGCCCAAAGACGATAGTGCTTTTAAGCAAATAATAGCAAAGAGTGGGGGATAGTTGTAACTACCGTTAATATGAAAAAATTCAGTTTCAAAATTCCTAAAAATGACAGGGGTTTTTGATGAAATGTTCTCTTTATCATATTATTGCAACCCATGGCCAGGTAAAAATGCACAACTTCTCATCATGGAAATCAATTGAAATTGTTTAATAGTAAATTCAATAGGAAGTAAAGGAGAGAGGAATAAAGTTAATGGGCTGTTCAATATTTACTTAATCTGCTCGTCCTTCATCAATACCTTCTGCTTCACGTTCCAAAATTCAAATATCATAATTCATCCCATGGATTACTGAGCGAATTCTTGCCCACGATGTTTTGCACTGTTGATTAATTAGAAGTCTACATAACAAATCTGTTATTTCCAAAAGCCAGGAGAATATTATGATACTATTTAACACGTTTTTAACAAATTCTTTTATTTTATGGTCCTGAAAAGATAGCGACATAATAATTCCCTTTCTTTTAATGATTCTTCACAGGTTTACTTTGCCTGAAACTATCCTTCTCTCAACCTATGCATTAAGTCCATTTCGGAACTTTGTCTTTTTCATTTTTTACCGTATTTTTGACAGGTAGCGATCTAGACATTAGGAAGAAAAAGTAATTTACAGACACATGATCCGCTGAATAGGGAGTGTCGGTGCTGATAGGTGATTTAGTTGTCTATAGATTTGAGATAGGTTTGATAGATGTGAGTAAAAGTGCGAAAGAAATTGACAACAGGGCTTCTTACACACAGTCAAAGATGTTCACGTTTGTGGGTCTTGTAATCACAGCCAGATTTAATCCTTTCGATGAAGATAGCAAAAATGATTGAGGCAATGCAGTACTGTTTAGCGAAGCTGCTGTGAACAAGATAGGCGGAGTTAGTTGAACTGTCTATACTTAATAATTCTTAGATGATAGGTTCATGGATATATAGAGGGAACAACAGCCACTAAGAAAGAATAAGAAAATTCGGGCGCAATCAGAAGATTTAAAGTCAAAACGCAAAAGGTCCAAAACTGCACAGAGCGGGAAGAAATATGATCGGATATAAAGTTTAAAACACATCTTTGAAAGCACAAATCACAGAGTTGGATATCAAAGTGCAATTAAAATGTTAAGTTAGATAATAAGTGAAGAAAATGCAGAAACCGATCATTCAGCTGTTTCACGCTGGTCCCTGCGGCTTTTTAGTCTACCATCGTATTCCTTTATTTGTATATAAAAACGGGTTCCCAAATTCTTCATATCCTCCATTATTATTCACTAAATTTTGTTCTCTTCCGGATATGGACAGTCTCTAACAAATAGATGGTGGGAATGAAAGAATGGTGGGAAAAAAGTCAATTCAATGTAACGTCAATGGAACTACGTGGGCCACACGCGCCTTTCCAGCAGCGAGTACGAAACAAATATTTTGGTATTATGAAATATCACTTATCATATTTTTTGATATCTAGATAAACCAGAGTTAACATGTGTGTATTCACACCACCCATTAATCAGTTAGGGCTAGCGAGCATGCAATAAGGAAGGTAGGTTAATGAAACACTGGTTAAATTAATTGGATGTGTCCAATAATATATTTCATTGAGGGTTAGGCTAAGAATTTCATAACTTTTGAAATCCGGAAGTAGAATATTCAGAAGCATTGGAGTACTGTGATCTCTTCTTAACCGAGTCTTGAATCCTAGACGCAGTGGACTCTCAATTGAAAAATGTAATTTCGTTGTTGTTAACTCCACACTAATATTTACGGAAAAGAACAAAATGCTAATATTTACATTTCTAGCTTTAATCACCACCAAACACAAGGCTTCTAACCTCTTCTTGTTAAACGACGAATGCAGTACACTCGATGCCATATCCTATGTGGAGAAGCATCTCATTCCAAACGATGTGGATCAACAGAAAGTATTCTACAACGAAGTGCTTCAAACCAGTGCCCTTCTAGAAGACCCTGAATCACCAAAAAAGTCCAAATTTAAACCAGATGAGGGTCCGATAATCGTGTATGGAGATTGTCTAGATGCCTACGCCTGTGTGAATGGTCTACTTCAAATGGGTGTTCCCAATTTCCGCATTATTATGGTACATCCAATTGTGAAATCAGATGTGAGTTGACTGACCTCCGATTTCGAGAAAGAAATCCATCGTATTTACATTATTTACCGAAGTAGAATCATATTAAAATATTGATAATCTGGGGGAAGGTCTTTTTGATAGAGCTTGAAAAATAATTAACTAGTATCCGTAACAAACTGGAATAAATGTTCTTGTTTAGTACACTTAATATTCCATCATCCGTGTATGACTGCATATTTTTCATCAGTTCGTATATCCTCATGGTGAAGAGACTTCACATTTGACGATGACCATTTATTGTTCACATAGAACTCTGATTTGATGTTTATTCACTTTCATTTGAATAATTAATGTATGGATAAACCCTATCAAGGACAGAATGTCCATTCTTATGCTAAACAAATAGCTAAACTACTACATACAGGAATAACGTGACCTTGAAAGAATGAAGTGTATCAAAATGACCCATTGACCAATAACTGTCGAGGTTAAACTCCCATTGGTTAGCAGTTGCAGGTGCTATTTTTAAGTGCAGGTGGGGCTAAAGAATATTGCACTTATTTTGTGATTTTTTAATTGATATCTTAATTAAGGATATTGTAATATCTAATCAATTGTAATATCTAAAATAAAAATAACTATTACATATCAATATTTTAATGATTTCGTTGAATATGACTAGCTCATCTTTTCAAAAGGTATTTAGTGTGGAGAATAATTTCCTCCAGTAATATTCAATTATAAATCTTATTTATCGGTGCAACTACTTTCTATTAATCTCATACTCTCCGCTGTTGGCGACTCATTGAAAAGTAGCCTTTTTGTTTAATAGGTATATTGATTAAACAAACATATATTTGTATAATTTGGATACATATACTTGTATAACAACAAGTAGGATAAGTGTGTAAAAAGGAAACTATCCATGAGATTACTTTCATAATGGAAAGAGTAGAGAATACCTAATGAGTTAGGAAAGGGGAACGGACTGTAGCCTTATTCATCAATAGGAATTCCACCCAATCCATTCGAGCTCTTGCTCCCCAATGCATTCGATTTTGACATATCTTCTAAAACCTATAATAAATACTCAATGTATTACGATGAGAGTTTGCTCCTTAAATGGAAGTGTAACAAGTGTATCAAGAGAATTTTCATCCCTTGACATCTTTTTTCGGCATCACGCATTGAAATCGTTCTTCGAAAACTCAGATTTATACTAAATTTCCCAATATGGGATTGTTTTTTTCTTTTCCAATAAAAGATTTTAAAAAACGTAGGCTACCAATATTAGTAATAATATTTCTTTGTAATAATATTTGGATAAGTTTATTAACACACCCTCCAATGTCTGGATTTACGTTTGTAATCATTCAGTGATAAACCTGATATTTATTTGACTTTATCCCTGTAGATCATAGATTTTATCATTTTTACGATGAATTGTAAGATAAAAAGGTACTGGCATAGCGAGCAAGTAATAGATTCATCTTTCAAAATTTTACTGTAACAAAACGTAGGTCCTCCTAAAATAGAACCGTTTTCCCGATTTAAATACTCTACAGATGCTGAAATAATAGTTTCCAATTTGTATCTATTTCTGTTTAAAGGCGGTAAAACGTTTATCATTACTTGCCCGACATATTTCGAACTTATTTTTATAAAAGCACGTTAGGTTATTGTCGCTTATGGAAAGATTTGACCTTGACGAAAAACCCAGTTGGGGAGGCAGTTTACTAGACGACGAAAGCGTTTTGCACCCTAGAGAAATTATTGCTTTGTACAAATTCATCAACAGTATGCAAAGATATTCCCCCTAATTAGCAAGCACTATTTTGAAAATTATAGAACTGAAAGATGCAACCATATTTACGTTTATATTTGTTTCTTCTGGGCCAAATAAGACGATCTGTTAAGTAACACTCAAATAAGATTTACGCAGAGATATATATTGAACTCAGCGCTATACTTACCGAAAGGATAGAGTGCAAGATATAAAGATTTTATTCCTGATATATAAAGATTTCAATGAAATTTTACAGATACTTGATACACAAAATTAAAATTATTTTTCGGAGCTATAGGGGGCAATTGTGTTGATGCTGACTGATAAACTTACGTTTGCATTCCCTTGCACAACTATTAACTCGTTACTCAAAATAATAGAAAGTTTGTCAGAGTAAGTGTGAGAGATGTATTTATAATGTTACTTGATTTTCTCTTCACTAACTCATTTACGTTAATCAAAAGTTCTACTGGTTAGATAACCAAAGCTGGTATAATTTAATTTTGGGGTAGCTTTTTTGCATGCGGTATTTCGTTTTATAATTCTATTCCGTTTCCACCCGAATCAGAGTCTACTCAATCCAACATTTTCTACTTTCCAGTCTCTTGGTACAGAAGATGGATCCAATGTCACGTCGAACGTGTTCGAGGATCTCACAGTAGAATCAGTCATCCATAGGGAAATAGAACGTCTACGAATACGTATATTCAAAAACTGTCAGCTAGTCTGCTGGAATGATGACCAAGCTGCCTTATATGTTGACGAAATTGAAAGCGCAACATTCCTTTTTGATGGAATTGAAAAACGCATTCGATGTGTGGTGAGTAGTGTTTTTCTTTACGAATATTTGAATTTTACTCATTCTAACAGCGATCAGCCAATAGAATTTATCATAAGTGAACTCCAGTAGGCCCTATCGTGTTATAATTATCGTCCTGGATATCATTTATCTGCCTTTGAACATCCGAAAACTTTTCATACTGAGATGACATAACTAACTCCTTTTAATCAGCAAGTTCTTAGCAATGCAGATGTGAATAACTTATGAAACCTACGGTCAACTCCTGAAATTTAAAATTAGGAACATTAACATGATAATCCCAAAATTTAATTGAAACAAAAATTTTTCGATATCCTGATAATAATTTTTTACTTCCTCCCAACCCCTCTCCCATTAGACCCTCTTTCTCAATTCTACTACGCCCTGTGCTTAGATGCTTCTCCGCAATTTAAATTTGTAATAATTTGCTCTGATAATAATACCTATGATAATTAGGATGATAATGTCCAATCTTAAGGAAATTAAGTAATAGAATTGTTTATTAATTTATTTATTATAAATTAAAGTCTTTCGTATCTTTAAGGGAACCTGCTTTAATATTACCCCATTTAAATAAATAAATTAGAAAACCGCAGTTAATCAATTAACTATCAGATAATTAACTTTTCATCTAATTAAAGTATACTTTTAGCTTTAAGTTTTTTCTCAAAGATATAATAATAATATAATTTTTAACACTACTTTAGCTATTATAATCCGATTAAAACCGCATCATGTGGTTATAATGTAGGAACAAATGTGATTAAAGTTAGGCCAATTAGGAAATGAATTTCTTTTCTTGTGATAAAGTTACGGGAATTGACTTTAGGTTCTTCAGTATATTTATCATAAACTTGAATTAATTCAATTAGACTGCATGAAAATAATTGTGTCAACAAACAACCCTGATACGTTTTAGGCTTTCTTCTCATATGTGGACAAGAAAATCGACTACGACTTCTTTAAAGGTAAATCGAATTATCTTGTTTATTCTGTGAACCAACGACTATAATTATCAAAACGCTCCTCTGGCTTGTACTTAATTTCTATGCCAAATAACTGTCCGTCTGTTTAATTTCTTTAATTACCACAGCTATAATTACTATCTGATTTTTTAAGTGATGTCTAATTTACTCATGGGTATTACTACTGGTCATTGGTAAGACCAGTGAGTTTGTACGCTTCGGCGAATGTCAGTAAACTTTTTCGGTCCATACAGAAGAGGCAGGTACTAACAGCTATCTTTTTTCAGAAAGAAGAAATCTGGTTTAAATTTCACTAAATGTACAATTAGGTTGGGACGTTAAATTTCTTAACAATTTTTGGATACCAGTAAGTAAGTAACCAGCGCTTGGATATCTACACCTGTATTCGACATTAGCTCTTCCAAAATAACCCACGTGCGGTTGAATTTATCCTCCATAAGTCTAGATCCTTAATGAATAGGCACAAAGATCGATAATTTTACACACTTGACATGACCAGTAAAATAAATGGACTACCTAATGTTTCATATAATATGTTTAAAAAACTCTGAATACAGTTTTTAAGATGTCAACCATATTAAAATAGATTAAAACAGTATAGCAATATTTACATTGCTACACTGGCCAATTCAAACTACGTATTGTACTTCCATTTCTACATATCTAGCCGTCAATCATGCCTGCTTGGTATTC
The DNA here is from genome assembly GCA_900708905.1 of Hymenolepis diminuta. NCBI lineage: Eukaryota > Metazoa > Platyhelminthes > Cestoda > Cyclophyllidea > Hymenolepididae > Hymenolepis > Hymenolepis diminuta. Next base: position 1,025,114 of record CAADRB010000028.1, on the reverse strand, counting down.
GACAAACAACTGGTCATTGACATTAACTTCCGCACCAGTGATCCTTGCATCCGAGCTGCTGGACCCGCGACAAAATACCCCAGAATCTTGTGCAATGACAAGTTCACACATAGCTTATTGAACAGTCTAGAAATCGGGCAGAAGGTAAATCATGATTTTCAAGAATTAAGAGATTCTAATATTATAAAATGTTTGACTACGCATTAATTTAATCTAGTTAGGAGAAGCCTTTCTAAAAGAATTTGATCCCAGTATTGAGAGGCCTACAGAAACCGTTAAGGATGATTCTCATCTCCTGCCACAATTCAAAATGCCCCGGGTTGCCTACGCCAAACTTCCCGGAGGCTATATCTACATGCGTATCTGTCCTCCTGGATATAAAAAGAACTTCCTTCTAAGACAAAATGATCCTGACTTTGTAATTAGAGAAAAACCGAACGATTTAACTTAATCTAAACTAAATCTACCTTTTTTGATTCTAGGGAAAATCTCTGGTTACTGGGGCATCAGATGAAGAATCTGGCTATTTCCACATTCATATTGATGATCTCAACCGAATTGAGCGTATTGTTTGTCTCTCTAGAAAGGTAGGACCAATTCCTTATTTTTCTTATTTTTTGATATTATCTCCAATGTTACTGTTATGCTTTTTTTCTGTAACTGCGTTTTAGCCGATTCCCATGCATAATTACTTCTGTTTATACTCAACACATGAGAAGCTGGTGAATAATCTATTATCTCGTTATGAAGAAGGGCTAATTGATGATTTATATTCGTAAGTTTCTTAAAACGCACTGACAATTACTTCATCCTTATAGATTCTTTGAAGAACCTTGGGCAATGGCTCTATTTCATGATCGGTTCTATGAATTCAAAGAAGACATTCACGAGCTCTGTTGTAAAGCGAAGGTAGGATACTTTATGGCTCTCACCTGGACAAGTTTCGAATATATAACCAAGTTAACATTGTTTTCTAGGAAAAAGATCAGGGAACTCTCATAGATTTTGTCCGAAGTACCATCGATCCATCTGAAAAGGTTGGTTAATCTATCCCATTTTCATTGGAAAATTATACAATAGCTAAAGTCGCTCCTAGAAATAGTAAAGAAAAAAATAGGGAGAATGGTTGACTAAAACTGACAACCAGTTATCCCACAGGCAAAAGCTTTAACGTTTAAGTCAAGACACCTAAAATGAAGACCTGGATCACAAGTAAGCATCATTAATAAGTTGAATTAAAATCATCAAGCACCTTTTAGTTTTGAGATCATACATTCAAAATAATGAAAAACTTTTAGAAAATCTTTGCAACAAAGGTTTAATTATGCATATCCGTATCATTGGTGAACCTGAGTAGAATTTATGTACATCTAAGAATACTGGGGTAAAGAGCTACAGTTATAAATTGCGTTAAAAAAAGCACGTTTCAAAATGGGAACCACTTTGCCCCCTCTACCTTCATGATACGCACGCTACTACGACTCATTTTCTGATACAATCCTAATCCGTTTGACGATGCATATTGTGTTAATTTCTATTTCAGAAGGCATCAGAGGAAACGCTTGAGAGAATACGTCTTGAGCATCTCCGAAGGGGCCACAAAGCTGAAGTTGAAAAGAAGACTATTGACTTCATCGCTAACAACTACGATCTCTTGCCTATGTATGCCAAACCCGATATGATTAAACAAGTAGATTAAAATGACCCAAAACACTAATGCGAAACACTAATTGACCTTAAATTCACCTCTAGTTCTCTAAAGCACGAGCAAGTTTTACATAGAATGAATTTCTAGTCACAGTAGTACTTAAGGAACTGTGCACGTCAATACATGCATCTTTTACATGCATATGAAGTACGTTTGTCAATCATATTATAATACGAGAAGACTTAATAATCTTCTTTATTGCTTGGTAGAAATAGCTACAAAATGCTTAAAAAGTAAACTTTTTAAATGCATCATTCAATCTTGAAGTATTTGTCTAACGGACCGTCAAAGCTAGCCGGTCGTACTGGTCGTTTCACTCCCACAGAGGGAGAGTTTGATGTACTTGGCTGAGGTGAAGTAAACGTCTCCTGGACTGCTTCTAGCACCGTCTGCCGGCTTAAACAAGTGTCCAAATGGTCGTTCATCTAAATATAATTAACAATATAATGATTAATTATAATTATTTGTTTAATTAATGATCAATTAATTATAGTGATATTTAATTAATATGATGATTTCAATTAACAGGAAACAGTTTATTTAAACTTCTGCTTAAAGTTTGTGGCTAATCTTTGAAACACTGAATCTCATTACCCGTTAGTCCTTCATTTATGAAGTCATTGATCCTTCAGCTTGATTGCGTCGAACCACATATTATATTATTACTTTGTTGCATTAAGTCGTTTAAGCCCGGATTTTATCATTAATGATTACAAATAAAGAACTTAAAATAAGATGATTTCTAGAAATTTACTGGACTCCGCTAAACGCGGAAAAACTGGAAACATATTTTAATTCTGGAAACCTGTCCCCTAATCCAGGCTGTCGACATCTATTGATGGAATGAGAGACATCTTATCTACTTAAATCTAAATCGATATGTAGAGAATAATGGGCTAAAGTGGTGCTTAATCTTGCTATCTCATATCCTCTTCGGAGTGAAATAAAAAATTTTAATTATGCTTAGATACTTCGCACTTTTTTCGACAGTTGCATCTCTCCCAAATCACTAAGAGCTTCTTTTGGCATCAGATTTTATTTTCTGTAAGATGGTCTGATGGTTTTTCACGCATATTATCGTGGAGAACTTCCGTTTGCAAGTTTACTTTCTCATCCTACATGTAAATTACGAGTAATTATCAGTGAAAAACGGTACGGAACCGCCCATTGAGATATCCCATGAAAAATTAAGGTGGACTTAAACAAACAAACAAAGCACACGGACTTTGACAACTGAATAGTAACAAACGCTCATTAAGTGTAAACATGCTTTACCCATCCTGATGGTGCATGTGAGCACCCTAAGAAGCAGACAACCAAAAATATTTTGATAATTGAATCAGTGGGCAGTATTGACCTAATTTCACCTGAAAGTTGTTGTCACATCAGTGAAGAAATTTCTCTGCCCATGCTTTTTCAAATTTCACATCACAAGCTCATTTTCCCTGATCTGAGAGACTTTTCTCACTACACAGATATTTCCTCCTCTTCTCTCGACCTAATAATTAAGCACTAACACATAAAGATGGATTTAAATAAAGAGAATAAAAATCAATTACCTGTTCAAGATCCTTTAGTTTAAGCTCTTTTGAACATACCGGACACACTGTAGTGGAGCAGTTGCTATTATCTTTAGCGGTGGGTTCTTTTTCAATTACGAGTGTTGGCAAAGTTGTCTTCAGGATCGACGTGTCCTGAATTTCCTGTGAATGTAAAAGAAGGGAATAGGAAAATTGGAGGCAGGGCTACGTTTACTTCAATCTATTTGTTTAAACACATTCAATTGTCAAAGTAGTTGAGAAAATACTTTGATATAGAAATTTAAGTTTGTTAAAAATTAACTCTTTAATGATAAATTTATACTTTGAAGACGGATTAGTGGTCACTTAATGCAGTCAATTCAACTGATTTACCCACCAGAGAGAAAAGTCAAGAGACCAGAGAAGTGATAAAAAAGTGATGAGAGAAACATTTACACTTCCTGGTTACGCACTCTTTAAAAGCGCTTAATAAGAGAAATAGAGCATGAGGAGCTCTAGCTTAGATTTTACGATAGATGGGGAAAAGTAACTAAGCTAGTGTCCCTTTCAAGAACGGGAGAAAAATCGATAAAAAAATCAAAATAATAGATAATATAGGCAAGAAATCAAGTCAATACAAAAGTTTGATATTCCCCGGCTGAATGAAGTGGTCACCATTAATTATAAGCCAATATCCATCAATTCGGAGTATGCTTTCATCTAAGGAAGTATATTTTTCATTAAGCAGCTATTCATTCACATAGGCACAAGAATAGTAACGTTACAAACATTAAGGCTGAAAAAAGAGCTGTAAGGTCCGGACTCTAAATAGGATTAAGATTTTAATTTATAATTACACAGAGATTATGCATAAATAAACGACCGTAATTTATGCTTGATGCCATATCACGGCTAGGTTATCAAGTTATGCCAAACGCAGCAAAAGCACATTAAACTATTACCTCACATATAACTGATAAAACGAAATGCATATAAATAACTATTACATCTAGTAATCCAAAAAAAACGATCAATACTAACAGTTAAACCTTTCTCAGCTACTGCTGAAAATCAACCTCGATTTCAGCGAAACACTTCTTCATAATAACCTTCATTACTTTAATTAAGTCCATTTTATTTACATAAAAGATGTGCACTGAGTTGAATGTGATCATGTAGTTGCCAAATAAAAACTAACTCGTTTGATGACTCCAAATGGTGGCGTGACGGGTGGTGTACACATTTTCACAAAGTTATAGATAAGACCTCCATAAAAACATTAAAATATGAATAATTGTTTATTGTGAAATGTGTTTAAAATTTAACTTCATCAAGAGGACTCATCAAAAGAAATTTTAGAAGCCAGCTATTTACGTGTGAAAAATAATTTGATAGCATAAGCTTATCAACGAAAATGATGGTGTAGCAGCGTGCATGACTGCCAGGTTATGAACCGAGAGAAGAATGCTCATCGGCGCATATGTAGAATTACTGGCTAAGACAGGTCAGAAGAAGCATGGGATATTGTGACTTCATTTATGCTCTCTATAGGACGACCGTCGGATAACTGAGTCAGATGAATGTAAAAAGAAAGTGCATTTAACTATAAAAAAGGAATTTTAAAATCGAGAATTTTAGAAGAATAAAAGCTATAACCCAGCCCCAGGAGAGAAGTATAGATAAAGCGGTGCTGGAAAACTGAAAATAGTCGTTAAGACAAGGGCAAGACAAGAAGAAATCGGTTCTAAGTGAATGCGAAGACATTATGTATTCGTAAGTTCAATTATTTAATTTCGTCGTATTTATCATATCAAGAGAATCATTAAGCAGATCGATGCTAAGGGCAGTTACGACAGATTTTAGTAATAATACTGAAATTTGTTCAAAACGAATGCGTCAAATACATTAATGACTAAAATAGATTGGAATTCGTAGGGCACGGCTTTAACTATTACACGATCAAGTTTTCTAAAACATTTAAATGAACTCATAAGAACTAACAATATGGTAAGTGGAAGCAGGAACCTCGCAGTTTTCTTTGCCTTGGGCACCTTTGAAACCCCTATCGAAGGCAGATTCTAGAGTTTCCTGCCGGAATTGTTGACACATTGCCGAGGGGACAAGATTCGAAATTCTAACACCTATAAAGCACAATATGATGTGAAGTACAGAGGAGACAAAAAATTTAGTTATGGTTCCCATAGGCGACAAAAAGTAGGACAGAGGAAAACTCTTTATGAATGCGGTGATTTAACTATATTAATTTCAGTTAAAATGAGTAGGAACTAAAAATGCATTGCTACCCATGAGTCGAAGAGTGAGAGCCCTTGAATTGTTTGCCAATTCGGCTTTTGCCTCGTCTTTAAGGATTTCTGAAGCACACTGGAAGATTATTTCCGTGGAGCATGTGTAGTCAGGCAGAGTCTGAGATCTCGTCCGAACCTCAAATGTATCCAATTTGAGTTTCATGGTCACAGTTTTACCCTGAAAATATGTTAACAGAGAAAGTGATGAGACGTTATTGAGATGCGTTGTTACTTCAAATTGCAGGAATACTAGGTTTTTTACGATTAAGCATCATTTGGGCCTTAGCAACAAGTTCTATCCCCAACTCAATATAGTTCTATGATGATATTCAACAGAACTTGATAAATTGGACTCAGGCAACTTTTGCCACCATTAGTAGATAGCGCCAAGAAAGAGGAATAACCGATCTTCCAATTCAACTGCTGATTAACGTTGAGTACGAACTCTTTCTATTTTAATTGCTAAGCCTTTTTCTACTTAAGCGTTTAGTGATTATATAAATATATATAACTCAGAAAATCTCTGGTGCCGAACTCCTTGCATATTTATAAGCCAAATAGTTAAAGTTCAGACCGTAACCATTAATTAGGTATATTAAAATTAAATTAAATTCACTTAAAGATATCAGTTAGATTAGAAATCTAACTTGAGTAGAGAAAATATATTTGCCGCCACATTTTATGGAATTTCACAGTTTGTCACAGCTATGCCTAACCAGATGTTTTAATTCAGAGTTCTAATAAGGATTTCATAACTTAATTATACAATAAAAAAACACTTTTTACAAAAAATGGAGAGTTGCGCATAACTTCGTCGAAAAGATTAAGTAAAAATTGGTAGGGGACTATCCTAACCTCTCCTCATGCGTTTTCCGTACTTTCAAAATTTGTCACGGCAATGTCGTGAATGACGCAGATGAGTTAACCTGGAGAGGAGATAGAGTTCTAGGTCGCCTATAATCACGCAGTGACATTTACCGCCTTCGTGAACAAATATTATCGTCTTCAAAAAGTGACCAGGAGACATGCACTTTAAAGCGCAACAATTTCTGTTAAATAAGATAGTTAAAAGCGGCAAGCCAAAAGTATGACTTTTAAACCATCTTTAGTAGATAAACCCAACCACTAAAAATGCGAAATACACAAGTCTATGGACAATAATATTATCTTAATTAGGTAGACAGCAAATCAAAAATTAAACTTTTTTAAAAGAAAATTTGATTTACATATCAAGACGATCGTGATATTTCGATAATAACTGCCACTAAACATGACTGACACTAGGCATACTATAAATATTTATACTATATTTTTAAAATATTCATCTTCTAAAATGAACAATTGGGAATTTCGAATATTATTTTAAGCATCTATCCATTTTTATTAAGTTTTGAAAAAAATATGATAACGAAAGTCCTGCCAATTTAATATGTTAACTCCGTGACGTCCACGTTACTGGCACTTAAATTGAGATAGGTTGCCATCTGCATAGCTCTCTGTAAAGTAGATGGGATTATTTAAACAAGCTTTAAATAGGAAGGCCTTAAACTGCCTCACTGAGTCCACCGATCCTGCATTATTTATGACCAGCTTCCATTCTATTATCATTAATTATTAACAGAGCCTCAAATATTCGTTTCGATCATACCAGAGATTTCTCTTTTAGCTATCTAAAATAATCCCATCTTAAATTTGTAGAAAATATTATCTAAAAAACAAATTCTCCGGAAGAAGCTACTGTAACACTCCATCCTAAGCAACTTCAATAAATCCCGTCCAGCTAAAATGAGGTCAATCAAATTTCAAAAAATTTTACTGTCTTAAGCAAATAGCTCATATTTCACTGGCGAAATCAGACAAAGAGCAAAAATTAAAAATACAATGAAATAAATCACTTGAACCGTGATTACATTCAGATGGAATCATGCCAAGTAGTTGTACAACAAATTAAGTGAATGATCAAACAAACTAACTTGACAATAAGAGTACACTCAAGAGTACTTTCATGGAAAAATCCAAGGTCTAATATTATTGTGAATCATAAATAAGGTCATTCAACGTATTCTAAAATTCCTCAAGAGCGTTTTCGTCTATTTGAAGGGAAATATTGATCACTAACCCGTGGGGAAAATAACGATCAATACTATGCTTAGCTCTTGGCCCTATGTTATCAAGTATTCTGAAGAGAGATTTTCAATCCGGGCGATTGCAGTTTGACACAACTTGATATAATATGAACCAGACTAAATTATATCCTGGATTTTTCTCTGAGACGCTATAACTTCGTGTTGAAAAGGAGTAAACGAATAGCATATTTTCGACGCATAGAATAGAGTTCAGAAGCTTCGTCTCTCGTACATTGATTTATTGACAGTGAAGGATAACTCTCTATGCATTTTCCAGAATTACCTTTTATTCGCATTCTCCANGATAATACCTCAGTTTTTCCGCCCACGAAGTTGGAGCAACCTCATTTATGTCCCTATGACGCATAACCCTATCTGACATGTCTAAACGCGTCCATCGATTTCCCCTCTTTTCTACAACCGCCTCGCTTCACATAAAAGGCTCATGCTCTGGCGTGGCCTTACCCAAGTGACTCATAAAGCTAACCTTGTTTTCCAGACAAAAACAACACACACTGGTCAGTGCGGACTCCTATACGTCCTCTCTTCGTCAGCACGCTACTCTCCCTCTTTCTCTCCCCCTCTCTGTTACTCATTGTGGCTTCCTTGAATACATTTTTGGTCTACTCAACTCTTGGTGTTCTGCTTCACAATTGTTGTTAGCTCTTACTCAAATTGGTTGTCGTAATTTGTTAGCTGCAAACCGTTGGTTGTTATCTAACGCCAACAACAGTGACCGAAAATAAAAATCCCCATTGCATCATTATTGGCTAACAAGTAAACCGATCATTGCTCGCATATTTGAAACTTTATAAGCCACTGAACGTTACTTTGAGTTGGATGAATTCTGTCTTCTCACTTAACCTAGCGGGTCTGATTCATAATACCCCCTCAATTAGTGGTCCAATTCATTGAAGGAGCGGGCTAGGCTATACAAATAATTAATATGAATTAAAATTTCCAACAGTTACTTGCCTGCACATGAGCCTCTTTCATATCTTTGACGAGAGAAATGCATAGCTGTCGGCACTTCGCCTGAAGAATATCCGGATCTGAACAGTCTTGAAATGTCCTGAAATACGAAAATACCGCGGATTCAGTTTGACTTCACACCACAAATGCAGCCGTAAACATTATGATTACTAGCGTGTAATAAATCAAAACAAGTTCACGCATTGTCTTTCGAAAAAAACCCACCAAAAATCAACTTCACGGTTTGGCAAAGCTCTATCAAGAAAATTTTTGAATGCCAAACTTTAGATATTTACGTCCATTTGATAAAAGTACAACATAGAAAAAGCTCATTTGAAATTTGAAAAAAATTTCCTTTTTAATCTGGACGACAACGAAATGAGCCTTCACATGAAGTACGGGAAGAACGTAAAAATTTTACAAATTTATAACTCAATAACATGTTAAAATGAAAATGTAAAAATAAAATACGTACTAAATTGTCCAAAACATGAGTTATATGGACATTCATTTTGAAAATACGACAGATACGGACGTAAATTAAGCTTAAATGAAGAAGATATTATTAGGTTAGCAAAACTATATATATTTATGGATAACTATAATAAGTTCAATTAATAGCTAAACTGGGTTGACATGATCTTTTGAATGAATAATGTCTCTCCCAATATCAATCGAATGCTTATTTTCTAAACCAGAATTTGTCATGTATAAGCTAGGTCCTCATTGACATAATACTACGACTACAGTTGATTCAGAGTAGAGTGAGATATCTCGAAGACAGCTTATTAACACAACAGTCAATACTATTGTCTTACAAAGAACTTATAGATCAAATAGTAACCGGATTGATAATAGCTTCGTTAATTTATCCTTTCTATACTGTCAAGATATCAAGAGCGGACTGGCTTTGCCTACGTCTAATCACCATTAAGGATAACGCGTGAGAATGGAGCCCCCGTGTTGGATATAGGATAAAACTTATCCTCTGAGTCATGTTTATCAGCGTCCTAGCGAGTATATCACCATCTACTTTGGTATCTCCAGAGATATGACCATTAACCACTCAATAGTTTTCACTCGTCACTAATAACATCTATAATTTACCAGATATATCACTGATAACATTTGCATAAGTAATAGCCATACAATTCAAGCTAATATACTAATATGGGAAAAGAATGCAGAATGAAAACGTTGCCAAACAAGAAAGAAGAGAAAATGGTTTAAGTGGAGTTCGCATTTATAAAATTAAATAGACATTTTCATTAACAAGACAGATGTGAGAGAAAAGTATAAAATTAGGGATCAAACAAAGTATTAAAAAGCTTATATTTTTGAATGGGGGCGTCACTACAGTTTGTTGCAAAGAAATTTGCCTACAAACAAAGAACCATAATAACAAAAGATAATTTTATCAAAACGTCTATAAAAACCACTAGCTAATAATTGCTTAAATTCAAAGATAGTCATTTTCCTGATGAATGCAAATATACACCAATCCAAATGCTGGTAAATAATTTTATGCATTGTAATTGATCTGTGCTTGTTTGTGTATTCAAGCCATTAAATAGCACGACATCAAATCACATTAAACATCACTCACATTGATTAATGATGATCCACAGAAAGTTGGTTGAGGAAATTCTTCATTAGATATTTAATCAAAATTGAAATATACTCTCTTCTCTTTCAACATTGATGTATGACACTGTACGATAATATAAATTTTGCCCACTTTCACACCGATCAAGCTAACTGAGGGGATAAAATTTCATAATCCAAGGGTTCCACTACACACAAGAAAAAACTACATAATGCGGTGGCCTACTCTTAAAGGCGCAGAAATCATTATTGTTTTAACTTTCTCGCATTTTCAACCCATGATCACCCTGGGAAATAGAACACATTTTGGTATTAAAGATGTACCCAACAACCTAAAGTAACTTTACAATTCATTAGGTGTCGTTACTGATCATCAGGTAAGCATACATAAGACATTATGCGTGTCCATTTTCTTGGAAGGTAAAATCAAGTTATTAATGAAAATAATAATTTAGCGATTCTATATTTGAACTATACGCAGAACTTCGAAAGATGCTGAGTTTGATTATAGTAAAAAAACAGCAAGTTCTTCCTGATGGACAGTCACAGCGAATATAAAAAACCATAACTTTCCTGAAGGCAATGTCAACCATGTTAGCTTTCTGAAGTCTATCAATTACAACAATGTATTTGAATTAGTAAAGAGACATCCAAACAGCATTATAGAAGCTTTCTTATTGAGGAATGAAAGGTGAAAAGCATCAAGCAAAGTAATTCAACGAGAGAATTTTTTCTTCGTCCTTCAACTACTTTCCAAGAGTGCTGTTTACTAATTTTCCATCTCAAGATCTATGTCTAAATACAGGAGAGTAAACAGGTATCTCAAGAAAAGAAGAGGTTATACTTGGCTCCAGTAATTACAGATTGGTAAAAGAAGAGAAGTTGTCATTAGCAATAGTATAATGTAATCTCCATTATGGTAGATGCTTGCAAAGCCTATTTTAAGATAAAATCTGCCATGTTCGAGATAATCACTTCACCGAACGAAGAAGAGTAACATCATAATGGAGATTGAACATAAATCCATCACATATCCATACTTACCTTTCAGTGCTCATGCTCTTTTGACAAGCAGACCGCTGTCCTGAGAAGCCCAAAACAGGAGCTCCTTCACCGTTAGCCCATTCATCCTCGCAGTGGCCAAGGGTAATGCGCATGTAGTAATTCAGCGCCGTGGGAGATGCGAGGTGATAGAGGCTGCCTCGTCGTTTCCACAAATCCACGATGCGTTCCACACCGAAGGCTTTCAGGTTACACTCTGTCACGTAGCCAATACCTGGGACCTGAAGTTAAAGAAAGCAGTAAGTAGCGAATAAAGACAATATGGAATCAAAAATTCTATTTTCTGAATACGCATGCCTGAACGTAGGAAGTTTGGTCTGTTCTTTCAATAACTGGATGCACTGTGATTGCTTTAGAACCAGCAACATTAGACACCACAATAAAGTCCACTATCACTAAGTTGATGAATTTGCGTTTATTGCCTAACAACAAAGACAATTTGATTTCATTGAAAGATCTCTTCATAGCAAAAACATTCATCTGCATTGACAATTAATTCACTTTCATGGTTAACGTTTCTACCGTGATAGACCAACTTTCAGGTTTTGGCATTAATCAATAGCAATTTTCAATTAAATTTCATCTGCTGTCAAAGAAGGAAGGCCTCGAAAGTCAACTTTTGACATTTTCAAGATCGTTCCAGCATGATGAGAAGGTTGGAGAAAATACTTATTTTCAGAAATGACAGCTGAGAATTTGGAATTTTAACACAGAGTCAAAAATAAGAATGTCGGCATTCAGCTTTGAATGTCAAGTTTGTCTAACTTAAATTCAGCCCCTTTAACTTTTTACACAACATATAAAACAGAAATGAGATTAAAAAGGGCAGAAAAGTAACAAAGATGTAACGGCTTCATTTTAACAAGAAATGTTCATATTTAACTTTAGCAATACATTAACGAGGAATTCATATACTATGAGCAGATACTCTTTGAACTACCAACTACAAGATTCTCATCTAAAAGGATACCATGAACAATCTGATCATAGGAGCACGGTAGCGGACAATTTTCCTTTGAGATATGAATACTTGAATATGATTAACTCCTCCTTGTCATCAAATTTGTCCATCTAATCAGTTGTAGTCGACATAATATAATATGATTGATCAGGTAAGTACGTATTATCTCTGGAGTTTTCTGGATATTTTGTATGTAATTTCAAATACGTTACAGGCACGATTTCAGAGTCAGAAAGAGAAATAAAGAGTAAAATGGACGGAGTTAAAACAAAAATTATGAACATGCAATCCCTTCAAAATGTGACACTAAGATGACTGAATTACATAGAGATAATATAAACATTAATCAAATGCTGTTAAAGTAAATTGAATGTCATTCACTATTCGGGGTCGGGAGCATGATGTGTATTGTTTTCTATATAAGAATTCCGAACTCTATTAAAGAAGGTTTGGAATACAATATTATTCAATAAAGGACTGAGAGGTTAGATATAATTTTGGTTTACTTATATTGAACTACAATACCACAGGAATGGAGGAGGGAACGATATTTTACTTTTACCAATAAAACTATATTGGTGTCATAATATGCCAATGTTGTAAACCAAACTTGGGTGAATAAGTAACTAGTGATGCGAATATTGCAAAATTAATGATTACGTCAATCCTCAGCGGCGATAAAATGCTGACCACATATAAGTTTCCACATAATAAACAACTTAAACATTTTGAAACGGTTGAAAATGATACCGCATAGAAATCAGAACGTTCCGAAACATGAAAACTAGACATTTAACCGTGAAAACGGAAAAAGGTACAAATGTATTATCCATATAAGTCCTAGTTTTACTGGAGAAAATACTGCATACTACAGATTATCATTTCTGCTAAAGCCGAAGTGACTTTTAAGATTTAAACAATCCTGAACTTTTATCTGCCTTTTTCCCCAGATAGAATGAATAAAACCTGGCATTTGTTTTTATAATAGATTAAATGGACAGGATTCTTCTGAAATAACTGCACACTAATTATACAAATTCAATTTTAATATCCCTTTATAAATACTATACGTATAATTTGATCCAAACTTAGTCTAACGTCAGCGTTTATACAACCCTACGCTTAAACATAAACTATAAATCTCAGTTTAGTTAAATTAGTTAAATTATTTCCACTTAGTTAAATTTTCGCCTACCATCTTTCATCACTTTTAATCCTCTATTTCGCATTCTTTTATCCTGTTTTTAGATAAAATTATGCCAAGTTAGACAGGCAATAGTTAGCAAATCAGCTCTCCTACATTTTTGGTTATAGGCGCAAGCAGTGGTTAACATGCATGTCTGCCAAATCAGAAATCAATAAATAAGTGTTCGACGCCACAAATTCAACGATATGGATTTCCAACCGCATTAGGTAATCGTGGTCGGTTGAATGCAAGCCTTCATCAAGGAGGCTCCAGAATGCCTTCCCTCGACCCAATCCAAGTGTTTTAACATTTCTTTTAATGCTCTTTGAAATACCCATTTTAGATCATCGTCAAATGAATCCGTGCTGAGTTCTAGAGCTGAGATCAAAGATCCAAGGCACAACTATTTAAACGCAACATTGTGAATCAGTTCTTTTATCACAACGGTATGCTCCAACTAACGCCACAGAGCCCAAATGGCCTACCTGTCAAAAAAGTACATGAGATCGCAGAAAAAAAGTGATTGTCCATCATAACTACGCAATAAGATAGGGGGTCGGTCACTGATACAATCAGCCGGGTCACAATGATCGGACTGTAAATGTTCTCAGTGATGCAAGCACAAAAATAAATGTGAAGATCAATAAAAACTGTAATGTTGTCAACAGAGGAGAAGAAGAAAAAGGATTCTCTTTTTTCTTCATGCCATTTAGGTTATGGGAGGTAAATGAAATTACTCAGCATAAGTATGCTTTTATAACTCCATTCCGTTTGCCTTTTTTGAGATATACACGCACACAAGTTAATCAGACACAAAACGAAGTTTAGTTATTTTCATGAAATACGCAAACGGGTTAATACTATAAATATAAGGTGTGTGGGAAATGCAGCAGACAAAAATAATAAAATATTATTTTTTGCAAGGGGAATAACTGTTAAAAATATTTTTCCCAATTAATATGCTATTTCTGCCTTCAAAGTCTCATGAGAGACAAATCAATCGATTAAGCAAATAAACCAGAAATAATAGGAGACTGCTAATAAATGTTCTCCAGTTTAAGCAGAGAAACAAACAAGAGAAAACTTCGAGCCCAATAAACTCCATTCCCTTTCCTCCTCCTCTTCTCTAGGGGAATTAAAAGTCAAACACCTTCGGTGGTTAGTTTTGATCAATAGACTGTTTCTTAAACATCGATTCTCAACTTAGATTTGTCAAAACTTCAGTTCGCCAATCGCCCAATGACTTACTCAAATAATATGGGCTTACACGTCTACAAAGTCAGAGCTCAATGCTTACCTATCGGAAGGTAACCGTTGTTATATATATATTATTCGAGCAATCATAACTAACCATACTGATTGTCACTGCTCAAGGAGAGAATTGAAGGGATGCTCTGAATGCTAGTTTTTTTCCCATGAAGGTTGAAGGATGAGACTTAATTTTGATGAGCACGGAAATTAATTGAGTAAACGTTCACGGTTACATGCGATGTTTTGAATAATTGTCTTCATTGACTAGTTAAAGTTTAAAAACGGAATATCCAAGTTCCATTGGCAAATTGACTTATGTGCGAATAAATTGTATTAGAAATGTCTTGATTTGTGCCTAGAAATTAGCACAGACATTATAAATCAGGAAAATCCCTATCTGTCTTGTCTAGATTCTAAGTCATTTCTTTGTTTGAATTGCTTTAGCAGACAATGAACTATTGGATAAATATTTGGTGCAATTGGTTAATAAAAATGATCCATACATGCGCGAATATTCCAGAAAATCATAAAGTACTATACGGGGAATCAATCCTTCGTACAAACATTCAAGCTTTTCAACTTCACCAGTTAGAATTTGACGATAGTTACTTGTTAACCAGTCATCTATGAGTCGCAGTAACTTTGTGTAGTAATAATATTAAGGTAGAAAAAAATTACAAAACCTCGAAATCTTCCTAAATAAAAATGCCAGATACTCCCCTTTGCCATGTTTGAATATTTGGCTTGTTTATCATTCGTTTCATTCTCCAATTGAACGGCAAGTCCAACTCATCACAGCACCTGATTTTCAATTTGAACCCGTGTTTTTGATCCCAGGCCCCGAGGAAGCAAAAACGAAGAGAGAAAATAAAGTAGGGAAGAGCACATAGTGCAGCGCATTTTGTGACACTATCGGAAATTGGTTAGGATGCATGAACGAAGCCAGAGCGCATTCCAGTGGGGAAAATGAGAGCTTGACGGATAAGATATGAATATTAGTACAAGAAAAGATTATCAAAAAACGATAGAAACTTTCGAATGTAGTAACAATCTGTTGTTTAAAGCTTTAGAGAAGTTGCGAATGACCATTGTCAAAACCTAAAGTTAGAAGTCAGGAAATCAATGATCTTTGATACACATTCATTGATGTAAATTACCAATCATAATGCTGCGGCAAAAGCAGTTCTCCTATCTCATTCAAGTGGTCTTGGAATCATTTGAAAGCTTTAAGCTAGATGTTTCATTCCCTTAGCAAGTATGTTTGTAGATATGAGCTCCCAAGTGTTATTATAAAATGCAGAGTAGCTAATAGAGCAGGTGATTAAGAAATTTTATTCAAATTTCAAGAAACGATTAATAAACCCAATGGATTTTTTTCACAGGCTTCACACTTCATGAATTCAATTATTGATTATTAGGTTTCTACACTTACGTTGGATATGCAGAAACATAACTGATATGATATTTATTTTTCATAACTTGAAACCAGGTAAATATCTAAAATTTAAGTCATTGTACAGTAAGGCCTTCATTAACTTTGCAACAATGTATTGCTTTTGCAGCACCCAGACAACGCACTTAGCAGAAACAGGGGTATGATCTAATTCACATGAAAGTTTAATAGACCTAATCCAGGCAACTGATAAACAGTTTAAGGAATAATGAGGCATTGTTAAAATATGAAGAAAAGAAACGATAAGTGCCTAAGACACTATTTGGCATTTTCTGGTAAATTTTAAATAAACGTAATTTGAATACACGGAGAGAGCGGAAAAGAAATATTCGAAAATGACTGTTGCACAAATTCTAGTTAGCTATTCTAAGTGAATGATTTAAAAAGGGAAAAGTAGGTGGGATGAGGAGTTCAGACTCGAGATAAGGGAAAATTGAATTTCATAAAGATTAAAGCTCTAAATTCCAAATAACTAATACTATGGATCCAAGACGTATCTAGCCAGCTTACATCTTTGTGATAATTCCCAAATCCAATTCCCGATAGTTTTCTACGATTATTTCATCTTTCTGGTTGAAAACATACATTATTTTAATAGGTAATAGCTAGTTAATCTATCCGCGCCAAATCACAGATATCAAATCTGTGATTTCTGTTGTGACCGGCTGCTACGACACTAGTGCACGATATTTTCATTGGGAAGGTCGAATAAATCGACTTACATTGGTTTAGAGTGCCTATGCTAGTCTATTTTACCTATTCATATGTGGCATGACCAACCATTCAAATAAGTCAAATGGTTAACAAGCTTTGAATGTTACGGACATGAACTCAACCAGAAAACCAGGGATCAAATCATGAAGATTGAGCTTTGGAACATCTGGATATCAAAAGTGAATTATACCTCCCATGAGAAATCAGACAGCCCACTGCTTTCAGATATTTAATAAGGTAGAATTCTTGATACCCTGGCTTCATCACATACTCCTTTTTAATTCCTCATTTCTTCCCTTATTGAATTATTTTGCATTTTCACCTGTTCAGATGCTATCCCTCGATTACCATGGATAATACAAAAAAAGAATCGTTTTCTAAGTACCATGTTACAAAAAAGTAATTATCGATAGAACAAATCGCACATTTTATCACAGTTCAGAGTAAAATTTCTTGCTAACGCCTTGCTAACAACCCTCTCTTACATCAAAAAGAATGTTCTTCAATAGTTGAGTTCACATTATAATTTGTAGGGAAAAGACAAGGGGGGAATTTTGGCCACCATTTCGACCAAATTTAGGAGTCATGATGTATTTTGCCATTTACGGAAATTGTAAATTCTACCATCAGCGAAATGAAACAGTTACATTTCTCATCCTTGATAAGCAGAAAATTGGCAGGACATTTCTGAATACAATGGCATTTTTGAGTTTAAAAGTATGGGAAAATAAGATCTCTTTTGCTCGATACTTTGGGAAAATGGGATGCTGATTATGTTCATATCTTGGCACTGAAGGAAAACTTTGAACTTCACTACTTTTATCTTCACCATCTTTAAGAATTTCAGAAGAGTTATAAGCAGTAGTTGTTTTCATAAGTGGCGAAATCGGCCAGCAGCTTAAAGCACTGGGCTGATTCGGATAATAGATAGTCGCAGGATTCTATGCACATTTGACTGCATTAGCTCTTAATAGGATAACCTTCGCTACATCCCTGAAGAAATTTGAAAGGGGAGTTGAATTCATTCAACTATCTTAAAGTAAATTTTTCTTCTTGGTTGATCAGGAGAACCGCATATAAGGAAAGAAAGGAAAATCAAATGAGTCAGAAGGGATTACAGTTCCTCCGTGGCGTTTTATCGACCACTTAATTATGGAGATAATCGAATATGGACAAAAATCATCAAAGCGGATGACTCTAGGAATCAGCTCCTTTGAAGTAAATGTGCAACCTGTGCGTTTCGAGGTTAAACTCAGGTTCAAACTATGACACTATATCCACATTTAGTCAGGTGATGAAATGATGGGTTTATGAGTCTAAGTTTATTAGTGAACACAAGTTCAATGCACAAATCATAAAAACGACAGTCAACGGCCATTCATGTTATGCTAAATTAATAAAAGGGAGTCAATTAAAATGTTAGTTAATTTTTGTTTAACAGAGAATAATTAATGGACCAATCTGAAATGGTAATACATTGGGAATACTTAGTAGAAGCGAAAGAAAGGACGTTTGAAGAATTAAAAAGCTTGATTTTGAAGAGAAGTGGAAAGGAGAAAAGGAATGAAAAACACGATGCATTTTTAAAAAAATAAAACAAGACGATCCATTCTCTCTGAGCTTCAGTATCGAGTGAATTAAAAGACAATTATGCTTCTACAAAGGAGACCCAAAGTCTATATCCTTTTTGTGATCCATAAAATTCGATAATGCACGTATAGGAACAATTTATTGCTGAAAACTTCTAAACTCGACTATCTCTTCTCGTATAGTAATCGTACATCTTAAATAAAATCTCAATTTTAAACTATTACAGCTAATAACCCACAACTAACCTTTCGGATGGGTAGAGGGGATATAAAGGCTTCAACAGCTTCAAGAGTAGACTCAACTAAGTACTGTCCGTTGGGTTTATTCAAATCCGATGCGATTTTGGCAATTAGGGAGTTCGGAGCGATTCCTATAGACAAATCAAGCAAAGCAGTTTATAGAATCATCGAAAATGATCTATTAGTACAAATAGAGAGAATAATATACTCTAGAGGAAGATGAACTATTTGCTTAAACGCACCGAATTAAGTACATTATGTATTAACCTTAATTGCGTTAATGATTATGTTCTTCTTGCAAAAGTATTATTCTATTTTAAAAATAAGCAAATAACTAACATATGGAACAGTCTATGAATGTTAGAGGAGTGCCACTTAAATTAACAACAATTAGTTGCGACGTTCGAGGAGCAAAGAATTGTATGATTTTTTATAATAGTACTTCAACGCCAATTAGAGCCAATGGAGATTTTAATTTCCAAGCCCAACGAATTGGAAAAGTTGTTAAATACATTATAAAAAAATAGGGACCACAATAAAACTTTGATGAAGCCTTAGTTATTGAATATTTACAATGCCCCCGACTGAAATTCATATGCTTAATCCCTCATGCAATTATTTATAGATTATTGAGTTCCTCCGCTCGTGTCTGGACCCGTAAAATCACCACTGCAGTAATTATCGCTCCATTTTTTACTAACTAAATAGCCAATCATTTACCATGTTTTATATAAACAAATTTATTTTCCAAATAGAAGACACGTCCATTGAGCTTCCTTCTTTCTCCTGACATCTGAGTACTTGTAGCGTTATAAAACAAGTATTTCTCAGGTTATTTTTTAAAAGATTCGGTGTAATTTAATGAAACTCACTGTCTAATCTAATCGGCTATTTCTCTAACTAATAAGACACCACAAAAATGCAAACTTGCGCAAATTATCCGATTTTGAGGTTTATCGTTAGTTAGCAAATGAATTTCCTCACAGGGTAGTAAATAGATTTTGGTACTGTAAATTTGCATATTCCCCAATTGATAATGATGGAAACTACAAGAACCTTACCAGCGCTACATGTAAGCTTGGTGGCACAGAAAATCCGAAACCGCATTTCTCTAACAGCTTCTTCAGCACTTGTTCCGAAAACACGGGGACCCGACTTGATGAGCATTCCACAGAGCAGACAAGTGGCCAAGGCTTCATCTTTGCCCACTACCAGCGAAATGATACTTGAAGGAGTGCTTGGACTAGCAGTGCTGTCTTTACTGCTGTCTTTATCCGACGAGGTGAAGGGGAATTTTGAGGGAGAATTTGAGGTTGATGAGGTCACTAAAAAGTCATTCACAGTGGAATCCTTATTATTCTTGGCACATCTAAAGTGTTCGAAAGAAGTGAACTAGGGTTAATGTTTAACGTACAACCATTGAACTTTTTAAAAAATGTTGGAATTGCGATTATCTGAAACCAGACCGTCTTGAAATTTCAGGAACTATCACTTAAAAACGTATTCTTTCTAATTTAACTAATCACTTAAGAGCATTCATTTAACTGTACCGTTACCACAATAAAGCTATGGCAACGACTTAGCGATGTTCTAAAACAACACGTGTTTAAGACTACTTGAAAACAACTATCTTCAATATGGCGGCAGAAATTAACAGATAATTTCCCAAGCCCATAAATGTTGACAACACTTGACTTGGTTAGAGAGGAGGTATTCTAGAATTGCTGGACATAGAAATCACATTATACTATCTCCCTTTTTATACAAACTTAACCAGTGTGGTTGACCATCATGTCAGTGAATTTGCACCGATGAACATTAATCTCCTGACCTCTGACATTTCTGATGTACACGTTGACCTCCGTTCCACAATACGACTAACGATATTTATTCTAGTCGAAAATAGATGTAGATTCTGATTCTTATGGGCAGTTTAAAACACCACTCAACAGTTAATAATGAATGTTAAATTCTAGGGCAAAAACAGGGAGGAAATAATCATCTAAGTGAAAATAATAATGAATATAAACGGAACAGAAACTTTTTTATTTAATCATGTATCAATGGCGTAACGGTTAATGTGCTTGTCTACGAAACCAGAGATCACGGGTTCAATGTCCATCAGTGCACACCCAGTGAGCAGAATGGCCAAACGCTGGCTAATAGAGAGCTGTAGAAATTGGTTTTCTCACCAAAGAGGCTCCATGTTGCTACCACTTTACCCAAGCTGGGTGTTGAAAAAGGGGCCAAATGAGAGTTATTTATTTAATCCTAGTTCCAAATACTTATACTCCGTAAAATAAAACTCCAAACACACAGAGACACCTAAAACTTTAACCAGATACAAACGGGCAGGCAAGTAAAAGGGAGTGGTAAAGTAAACTTAACTACTGAAGTGGTTTTTCATTTCACTTGACAAAGATGCACCAATACAATGGAGAAAAATTATTGACAAAATCAGCTTTATATTGCCTTGGCGCATTTACAACATTTAAATTACGCCAGAATGTACAGCATCACTAAGCACTTGATGTTAAATTAAATTGACACTAAAATTTCAACAGGAATTTACAAATAAGTTTCCTTTCACTGTGAAAAAGTCATTTATTCGCAATCAGAATTTAAAACCAATAATGATAAAGAGTTATAATAGAAGATCCAAGATTATTCAATACACAGAGGAAGGAAAGTAACAATGGACTTCTGAAACCTTGAATAAAGGATATTTTCAAGTTTCCGTTTAGAATTACAACAGATTACGTAGAAATAACATTTAACAATACATTCCAGATGAATCAGTGTCCAATGTATTTCGATTCATAAATACCTTCCAAGCTTAATACCTTAATTGAATACTAAGCCGAGTATGCCGATGCATGTACTACGTAAGATGGAAAGTAGTTCTTACCACTGTGGTATCCAGACTATCAGCGTTGGACCAAATGATAAATTCCCTTTCAGACACGACAATTTGAGTATGATTTATCTCCTTCTGTTCCCAAATGTGTCTAGTTTGTATATTTGATCATTTGTAATTAAAACAGTGATTTAGTACTCTCTCTGAGGTATTTTCCAATACGTTACCATCACCTATGGCCATTGTCTCCAGTGATCATTCGGGGTCTAAAGCCATTTCCAAGCCTAGAGAAAGAAGACAAATTATTCGTAACCTAACGAGGACCCTTTCACTTTTTTAATAAAATATAACCATTTATATGATGAACTGGCTACCTGGTTTACCAGCGTTAAAATAGTGGGGGGAGGAAGGGGAGAGGGGTGTTCTTTCCCATGGAAGAACAGTAATCGAAAATTATATCGCATATGGAATGAATTTCATGAACAGAATTTTATGATTAATGTTAATGAAAGTATTGAAACTACTTCCTATCAGGAGAAAACGCCCGAGAAAATACTTTCCGTACGGCCACATAAAAGGGAAATAACCAACTGATCAATATCCGCATTGAATTTTGCTTCATCTTATCGCGGTGATATGGCAGTATCAAATAAATAAATGTTTTTGACAAACACGACTAGAGGTGCAGAGAAGCTACTAACTAACTTCTGAACTCAGCTATCTGGATCACAAACGGATATCTTCTAATAACCCCTCTCTCTATGAATGAATCAGCTTATTTACCCACGATGAAAAATCGTGAAGTTACTTAGATTTTGCTCGCCGCAACAAATAAAAAAAGTACATTTTTCCCACACAAGCGGATTCTAATACAAATTATAAACAACTATTTAAAACGGTTCGTTTTTATTGAACGAATTATCTCCATCTGTGTGCTATTAATCACAACTTACCTGCAAACGAGCAAGGGTGTTTTTGGCGTCACTCTCGGCCAGTAGGTGCGTCGATCTGGAGGCCAACCAGCACGCTCCATGAGATGTCGAGTGATATTGAGGTAGACTTCATCTAAACTCATAACCACTAGACCAGAAGCGCCTCCGTCGCAGTACTCGCCGAGGACACTGCGTACCAATCGGCTGACTTCTGTGTATTTGACAAAATCTGGTGGAACGATGATGAGTTGGGGACATAGCTTTTTGCCAAGAAAACCCGGCATCGCTGGTCGAACGCCATAGCGGCGCGCCAAGTAATTGCTGGTTGACTAAAACAGGGAGAAAATGTAAGAAAAGACTGTGGATTTAATAAGAAAGCTTGAACAGAAAGGATAGGCAAGAGATCAAACCATTCATATTTATTACGACAAATTTAAACAATCTCTTGCTGGTCCAAGGATAGCTTTTTCATTTAAATGAAAGATTCTGTAATTTAATTTAGTTTTAAACTATTATCAAACGCACAGTGCTACAAGGTTAAATAGACATTGGTGGAGAGCTAATTAAAGGCTAACAGGCTAAGATGTAACCAAAGTTTAGGTTCAGTCTATATCTCCCAGCCTTAACTTGCATCATTTATATATATTTAAATGACCGTTATCAAACGAAAAATCGAGATACTCTGGACAGATTGACCAAAATCAGATAATGGTGAATGCCATTTCATTGACGATCAAATTGCCAAATCGGTGAAAATTATCAAAATAGGGACCGTTTTACATGCTATATGATATAAATTTCAGATTTAAGTATTAATAACTGAATAATTAAATTCTCTTAACGATTCAATCATCTACTCCGGTTTCAGATTCCAATTTAAATTACAAATAGGAAAAATACATCCACTAAACAGTTTTCACAGTTAAACATCGATATGAAAGTCACGGATTAAAGAATTCTTGAATTTGCCCAAATTACAATTACAAAATTTAGATGAACTGCCTCATAGCTAATGATAATACCATCATTTAAACTAGAACGATTTCATATGCACGCAATCTTCTGATTCTAACTAATTGGATCTTCGTTAAAATGCGCAGTTAAGAACGTACAAATCGATATCCAATACAATTATCTCCAATTCACCTTCAGGCGAACCTCCAAGAACCTAAATGTTTTCAAAAGGTTCATAGAACAATGGACTTATTGAATTTTCAAGAATGTCATCATATTTCTATTTCCACAACTATCATTAAATTTGACATTTAAAGCTATTTATCTGTCTCTGATAAGAACATTAACTGATCATCTTCATGCGATCAAATGAGTAAACAGATTGTCACAGAATCTAACATCATTCTTGAAGTAGTAAAAGGAGAAGGAAAAGGCATTTTTATATTCTAGGTATTTCATAATTGTCTTATTGATCCATATATTAACAATAACAGGGAAAACCGGAGTATATTAAAATTGAAATGTGTTAAAGACCGCATGAAAATTATTTATGCATCTTCATCATATTCGCGTCAAATCGACTGGGAGCACGGATAGAGAAAATGATACCTCTACTCGGTCAAGAGTGGAACTTCTTTACCGTCGAAATGAAGACCAAGGTAGGGAAGCAATTTTAATGAAGTGTAAAAAATAATTTCAGTCATTTCATGCGTGTTTATAGTTGTCACTTCCCAAGTCACATCTCGGATTGTAATTTAAAAATTTCACCAAACCGTAACTCTAAATAAACTTCTGTAAAGATAAATTGAAGATTTAGAGCTATAACAATTTTGAGTTCATAATCACAACAAAATCGAATATAATTTTTTGTTAGTAATAATTGACTGCTATTCGACAGTCAGACACCCTGCAAAGGGTAATAATGAAATAACATACGTCTTTGAAGTAGTAAAACGAAGATTTAAAGGTTTTCACTAGTGCAGTGTTCGATTAAATACTGACACCAAAAACATATTTTAAATGTTTAATTATCAACATGCTAATAATAGGAACAAAAATAGGACATTTTAAGATATACAAAGTTTAAAAAATCATACGAATATTATTAACAAAATGATATTTATCCGCAATTGTTATACGTGTCAAAATGAATGACAACTCTGATAAGTAGGCTCCGTGACGAGAAGAGACAAGAATAAACAAATAAAATAAAGAAACATTTTGAAGGAAAACATTGAATAGTCGTACAGCAAATGTATTTGCATATATCGCTATATTTTGTTTTCTAAATCACATTTATTGACTTAGTCTAACATATAATTCCTGAAAGTTTATAAATATTGAATATTTTACCATCATTTCATTCATGAGATGAACTGTAAATCTTAGAACTCCATACCACCAGAAATCATAAAACATCACTTGAGAATCAGATATATTGTTCAAACTATGAGGAAAAGTTTCAATTAACCAAGAAAAACACAAAAATTCTAAGTTTAAATGAGGCGCAGCAGTCACTATAGCCACTTCAAACATGTTTCTGTTTATCTTGATCCTCCATATTACACTGAACCATCGCTGTAAAAAAAACCCCAATGTAAAGATCAAATAGAGATTTAGAATCAAGAACCTCTAAATTTACCAAATTTTCAAATACGACTAAATCTAACATAATCTTTGTTAGCGATTAACTAACTGCTCCAACCAGAGGCTATAAAATTTATAACTACATACGTAACGAAACGGCAAGACCAACCTGTGAAATTTAAATAGCCAATCAGCACTGAACATTAAATATCGTTCAGAAGTTTGAATTCTGCAATACTGTTTCATGATGAACCATGAACTAAAACTATTAATAAAGATTTAGACAAGCTGACGATTTCAGAATTCAAACGGCGTATGGCTCTTGATACCTAACTTACACTTCTTATTTCTACTCGATTCCCTCCATATCTCTTCTTATTCAGAGCAACGAACTTTTCCTTGTGTATGGATGGATCTCCATGATTGAAACGGGAAATTATTCATTTGCCATGGATAGAAATAAATTAAAATTCATATTTGAAATTGCTAAACAAAAAGTTAACGGTTTACATTTATAAAATGTGTGGTGACAATAGCGATAAGTGTCTCTTGAATACTTAAGATTAAAACGGATAAAAAAGTGGAAAAACGGAATATTTTATGATTAAAGGGGATCATTATTCACGGATGTTCAAAACGTCAAAGTGAGTATCAGCATCGATCAATAAATGAAATGAAAGACAGCATAAACAAGACAGTTCCTTTGCCATAATGAAAATCAATAGAAAGGTACACTTTGAATGAAGATAAAAGTATGCATTACAATATATCTTTTTTAATTCGTATTCGCCTGAAAGTTTCTTTTCATCTCATTTGTAAAAAAATGAGTTTTAGATCCCGGACTTCTTCACAGAAACATGTAAGCAAAGTTAGTCGGACGCTGTGCTCAGACTACGAGATTTTATCATGAAAATTACCTCAGACTTCTAAAATCAGACGAAGCGCAGTAGGTATGAGCGACCATTGACCAATGGATTGACGTCACAATATTGTCATTTCACATATATTTCTGTCGGTCTCCATTCAACACGTCTTTCGTCCCCCCCCCCCCACCTCGACATTCACCTAAAATTTGCATTTGAGTGCTGTTAAGAGCACTCTGAGAACAGAAGATTTCATTTACTTAACTCCTTAAAAAACACCAATGCGCCAAAATGAACTAATCGTGATTGCAAAGCATTTTTGAAAACAGGGATCAACGAAGATCTGGATTTTTCTCTTGTGCACTACTCTACTCAAATAGGAGATTTCCCTGTCCTTTTCTTTTATCAATTTCCTTAGGATCAAATTCGCTTCGCTATTAGAATATAATTGTGAACAGTTGTAACAGGTTAAGGATTAGTGATAACGGTTTAATATTCTTCCCTTTCGTACGATTTGAGTGTTCAGATCGTGAGTTCAAAGTAAGATTTCCATTATCTTTGTTACTACAAAGTTTTTTTTGTTTAAAACCATTCCTATCGTCTCTTCTGCATCTTTTCTTCCGACATTCTAAATAATTGAAAAGCAAATTGGAAGTGAAAAAGATGCCAATCTCCTAGAAGAAAAGGAAAAATAAACAACAAAATCACCACTACCTGCAGAATTATAGGCCGCTGAGATAAACATGAGCTCCATGTAAAAGCTTAAATGAGAGACAATATTATGAATTAAATAATATTTGTCAGAAGTTTCATACGTCATGTCCAGCAGATGAATAATCGTGATTTCTTCGGAGATCAACAAAATATACGAAAACGAAAGCCCTGAAAACAGACAGCCTTCTTCACCAGGCATACACATTCATATCCCAAAATATAGAACGAAAGAATATTGTATAATATAAGAGAATAAGTGTATGAAGTAAAATTTAATGAGACTTCACCAGCATGCTTTGGCTGCCAACAGCCAAGGGTTTCAGTCGTAATGAAGGATCATCTCTCATCTCCACGGCCGCGTAAAAGGCATCCATGTCAATGTGGATAATACATCTATCAAAACGACGTTCTGCCGAGAAGTTGCGAAGTAGCTTATCGGCCTAAAATACAAAATTAACTGATTATCCAGAAGATTTTTATTCATTATCAATCTCTAAATTCCCGACTTTTATTAAAGATATGCAACAACTGTTGAGCTCAATTTATTTAGATATTGTCAACAAATGTCAATTTGGAATTAAAGGGCCCAACTAACGACTCAACTATTTTACAGTGGTAATTAAGTTTAAGTCCTCTTTAATATATCTATGCTATTTGTCCATTCAAGGCCTAAAGACGATTTCCACAGCTACATTGTCGAGTAGACAAGATTTCCCGCAATGACAACCGGCAAACAAAGGTCTAAACATTTCTCAAGCGGCATAACAAAGCCCAGTAATTAATGCTGTCTTTTATAAGTAAATTTCCCACAGTAAATGTGATAAAGGATTGAAAAGTGACAAGTTATTGTAACCTGAAGGGAGGAATCGGTAGGTAGGATCTCCATAGCACTGTCGAAATAATCAAGTCCTTTCTTTTAAACGAATAGAAAAAGAGTAAAAAAAAGAATAATGTACTGACCGATAAGAGGTTTGTATTTAAAACATCTAGGTGTAGAAATGATATGCTCCAAAAGTAAATAAAATCGAAACAGACAAGTAGTAAGACACACGGTTGCTTACCTCTTTTTCACCTATTTCAATATCTGCTGGTGATAGAGACCGCAGTTTTGCCAGTTTTTCTTCTACCTGTTCCTTTAGAATGGCACCACGACGCATCTCATTTTCGTAGAACTTTGATCCTGGAACGAACCACACTAGTTAGGGTCTTGATTTCGCATTTAAAATGTGAATACGTGTCCCAGTGCAAAGACGTATTTTCGATATGCAGAAAGACAGAAATGTTGACAATATCACAAATCGGCATTTGTGAGTAACCTGGTTTCTCAAAGAAGTACAGTGATTTACAATTTTTTGATAAAATAAACCAGATTTCTTACAAGAAACCCTTAATAATAACGAATAAACAGATAATGAATTGCCCCCATCCTTCAAGAACTAGAAAGTCATACAATTTCATAAAGGTAGAAGACAAGTTCGATTGGAGACTCATCCTAGTTATGCTTATCATCAGAGTTTATAAGCTTTTATACTGATTTCAACATCGACCTATCTCAACTTATATACAAGTACCACCAAATAAAAATAAGATTTTGCCGCTTATTGCAAAATCAAAATAATCGAAAATGAAGCCGATCTCAGAAAGACCACTGGACGTCAAACACTGTTTCGACAAAAGACCTCATTTTCTCTAAACCAACCATCTCCAAGCCTAGAGACGCAAAACGATTATTCTTCATAACTGAGCTAAACAGAGCAATGAACGAATTCAATAATAAACTCAGAGCCAGTACCATAACAGAAAAGCACAATATAACAAAGGAACAAACATAGGCATAATTGCCAGCTAACACCGTCGCCAAAAACTTTTTGTAAATATTAGCCTAATCAACTAACCAATAAATCAAAATAGGATACAAGAAAATATTACAGTACCAAACATAGGTCTGCCAAAATCCCACCTTTGGAGTTCTCTTCAATAATTTTATTGATTGTCTCTGGATCCAGACCTTCCATCCCGGCCTTGTGAAGGTTAATTCCTCGCATTATCGCCAAGTTCCCTGAAAAAGAAAATAAAACAGATTGTTTCGGCGCAGTTAGGTGAGAATAACATCTACCACGTATAGTAACAAACAAACGCAAACAGACGCCTAAGACGCTAATGGTGATTATCATCAGATAACGTGAGTTCGAAAGCTGTCAGAAAATCTCACTAACCAGAGATTCCAATATGACTTCCTTATTCCCGAAAATAAGGATCGAAAGGCACTTCCCTACAATTATATGCTTACATTACAAGAAAATGACAAAACGACGACCTAAAATTCTCCACTTAACGAGTAGACATCATAACTGATACACATTATACAAAACGTATTCAATTATCAATAAAATAGAGAGCTAAAACAGCAATACAAACAGACAGAAAAGAAGGCACGAATAATCAGTATATGCAAATATATACCTTCTCGAATTAAATGTCACTTTGTTTGCATGACAAAACGGGGGGAGGGTATATCAATAACATAGGAAAGGAAGGGGAGAAAAAGGAATGTTTCTTTATCACATGAGGACAGAAGGGTAAGTGATACGGTATCTTGTCGAAGCGACAGCATATAAATACAAAAAGGGAGATTAGGTCATGCACACAGACGATATGCTGTGGTCAAAGAAGGGAGGGGAGGGTTTAGGGCCCGACTAGTTTGTTATAGACCACATTAAGTGAATTGTGGCTTCCCTTTGAGAGTGGATGCTCAGCCAGAAGGATAGTGAAATTCGGCAACTCTGTAACCTTGTTTCCTGTAATATCTAAGTCACGAAGGCTAGGGCAGGAGAGAATGGGTTCCAGACCCTCAAAATGAGTAATACGATTACGACAAACTGATAGTCGCTTGAGTTGAGGCAGACCAGCTATTGGCTTCAGAGTGAATATTCGATTATCATCTAAATTTAATTCTTTCAAGCACACCAAGTACGCACATGTGCTCGGAAGCATATCCAAGTTATTTTTGGAGAAATTTAACTCTGTCATGAGGGTACACCAGTCTAAGCAGCAGACACGAGTAAGACCGACTCCTGAGAGGTTGATAGCACGAGAATTTACAGCGTACGAGGCGACTAAAGCATCTTCAGTGACGTGAGCGCTGGACATGTCAGCATAATAGCGCTTTCGATGACAATCAACATTTTTTAGAGCTTTGACAGCTGACTCAATCTCCTCATTGCAATTTGGAGGACGAATGTAACGTAATAGACTGACGAGTGTTAACAGAGCCCACTTATTATTAGGTTCAAGAGAGATAAGTTCACGAACAGTTTCGAGTTCAGGCACGAGACTAGAGGGTTCATGTGAGGGAGAGATCATAAAATTTAGCATACGTCGAGGATCAAGAGCAACCCTGGTTAGAGATTCCTTCTGATCAGCTTCCATTTGACAAAAGAGCCATGTTTTTGAGCTCTCAAGAGTAAAGGAATGATTATCCCTATCATCAGAATGGACAGTAACTGAAACAGCACAACCCTCAATGAGAGACTTGGGGAGTTCAAACCACCAAACTGCGGAAACGTTGTCATCCAAAGAACTCTTCCAACCGTCCAGATCACTAGGAGTGTATGAAGTGGCAGTATTCGAATCTGGATCGGAAATAACAATGTCCACACGAAGTTGACTTATAGCACTCAAGAGTTTTGGAGAGGTGAAAACAAGAACAGCACGTTGAAGGCTTCTTGAAAGATAGAGTTCACGAAGATAACAGTTCTTGACTCCACGGCCCAGAAGCCACCAATAATAGAACCAGGGTCCTTGGTCTTTTGGATCAGTAAAGACAGCATTGTGAACCAAATCAAATTCATCGAGAGGAAGCTCAGGATTCACCTTCTTCTGATCCATTTCGAAAGAAGGCGGAGGGGAAATGAGAGTGGCAACTGTATAAACCTCATCATTCGCACCAATAAGCCCACTTCGATAATGCCAGGCAGAGTAATTGCTGAAATTTTCTTCCAGAGCCAAGTCAGTGAAATCAAGTTCGTCTGCATTCGAAATTCGAGCGCTCTTCACAACAAATCTTCGATAGTCCCAACAGTGAAAATTTCTACCGTCAACCTTTAGGACCTTATTGCAGAGACTGATTTCATTTTTCCAGTCAGGACGTGGGTGATTCGACATTACCCAACTCCGATAATGCCAGGTAGCATAGGATTTTGGATTCTTTTGAAGACATCGGGCAGTCATGGTTAATTCTTTGTCATACATTGCAACACGATTGTCAACTGATTCCGAGTTCGAGCCAAGTAGAATTTCCCGTCGATAATTCCATAGAGTAAACATATCGGGACATTGCTCTAACAATTCAGAGAGTTTCCCCAAAATTCCAAGATCATAATCACGTGCCTGTCGTCTAGCAAAAACTTCGTCAGCCAACACTGAAAAGTGCATTTTCATCTCCATTTTTGCCTCCCGGTAGCTTGCATCTTGTTCAGGAGATCTCCGAACTTTGACTTGACCATGCATAATTGGGTACTGTTGTTGGTACGGTCAAAGCTTAATTAATTGGACTGAATTAATGATTAACACGCTATCGACGCAAAACCAAAATTACCAAAAAATCAAATCAAAATCAGGTTAGAGACTGTCCAATAGTCAAATTTGTCTCAAGGTTGCCGCTTTGCTAAAATGAAATGCTATAAAATAGTGTAAATAACGATATTTTCAAATATAATTCAATCGTTTCAAACCATATTTTTTAATGTAAAAACTATTTTCCACAAAAAAGTGAATTGTTTCTCAAGTCGAAAGATGATATTACTACAACGAGTAGTCATTCAAGCTCAATATTTTTTATTTGAAAGCCATTGATTATGCAATTTTTTGTAAGACAGAAGAATAAAAGTATTAACAGTTAGAGTTAATTTGATGTTAGTACTGGTTTCATTAGCATATTCTAACATTGTTTAATCACTTTCATAGTTATTTAATTTGGATATAATCGCACAAATCATATTTAACTATGGTTTCTAGCGTAAGTTAAAGAAAACTGGATAAAGTTGCATAAGATCCTCTGATCAATTTCAAACTCGAAAAACATAAAGTTAGGAGGCAGGAATCAAATGAAAAGCAGTGCACTTTATGATTCTTGATTTTTTGGGATACACGGTTCTTTTGTTTCCGATGCGCATTAAATATATTTAAATTACTTGGATTTTACTTTATTCTCTTAAATACCGTTAGATACTGCTATAGACAGCAAATGTCAATCAACATCTGGCTATTAAGAACAATAAGATGTCTTCAATATCATCAAATCAAAGGAATCTAGGTTTGTGAGCATGGATGTCTGCGTATCTCAAATCATCACACGGAGACACCGACAACCAGATATGACTTACGTTCTGTGAGGAAACATTTGTATATGATTTATCAATAAATTGGGCAGCTTTTCAGGCCCCCTCCGTACTGACCTAAGGGTAAAATAACTATGTGGCCTCGAATCACATAGAAGACCACTCACATAACTACAGAGTTTTTATTTTTTACATTGTAAAATATTTATCATCAAGTTTTTCCACATCATATGAAATAGTACATATTGGGTTACGTTACTGAAGAAAAATAGTCAATCAATAATTTTCTTTTGCAAGTGGCCGGATAATCCTTCGACTTGCGTATTTAGTTAACTGATAGTAAGACGAAAAAACACTCTGGTATGCATCGGAAGTGCAACTACGCGACATCGAGATGTCATGACATGACAAGCCCAACTATAATTAGTCGATTTTTGCATTGTCTGATTGATCATATTCTGACATCTATTTTTGCAGACACATGATTTGCTCAATCTTCTTCGGTCTATCACTATCAAGACAAGCTCAATATTAAGGGCGTAAAACTCGTTCTTATTTTCATAAATAAGTGTTTTATTACTAGATTAGTCTTGCCTGGTTAAAATTTTCTTACTCTATGGGGTTTTAGCAAGTGTACCATACTTCATAACAGCAGCCTTAACCACACATTGTGACATTTTGGTGACACATTATTACATTACCTCATATTACGAAGGCATAATTCCATTTTAATTTCCATCCTATCTGGAAGTCTAATTCGATTTTTCTGTATTATCATAACATGTGAGATTTCATTCAGTTCCGTCCAGTCATTTTTGAGTCTCAATAAAAATAGTGCGTGAGATTGAAGCAGCATGTGGATATTTCGCTTGTAGAAAAATAGCTATATTATATAATTTCCTCAAATGCCACGTTTTGTGGGAATACCAATTTATTACGTCATGGTATCATAGGGTAATGGGATGTACAATAAACTTAATTGCTAAATCGATGATATTGTCAGAGGCGGGTCGCTCAACCATTTAGAAATTTCAAATGTGTCATAACACAATGATCTTAAATACACTTTATACATACACCTTATGTGGAAAACTTCGGCTGTTTGAAAATCAAATACTTTTTAGGTGGCTGCGTCATAGAATCATGACCAAACCGGGATTAAGTATATCAAATAGTCCTAACACGTTCAATTTAATGGATATAGGTTGTACAATATGTGCGCAATGGCTATTACGCTGTTTGATTAAAAGGCACTAAAAACACTGTTAAAAAAGGAAATTTTATGTAATCTAGGCGTAAAGGAAAATAACGACAAATTACAAGCAGAAAGAAATCTGAAAAATCATAAAAACTAAAATATGGGTTCATTAAAATGGCCTCGAAAAATATATTAACACATGTTAGCTTAAAACCTTAATTCTTGTAATAGAAAATTATTTGGCTATTTCATCGATTTATAAACACTAAATAATCTTTTAATGTTAATGCATCTAATATTTAAATCCTGAAAATTCGTATGAATTCAGTTTGTATTACCGAATATTAATCTTTTAAACAAAATGGTTAAAACAATTTAAGGCACTTGAAATCTTTAAAAAAGTTATTCGATAAATGATCAAGTCGCCTCTCTCATTTCGGTCACGTTGCATGAGGCTTGTACAATGATAATAACGCAAACTATGACATTGTAAATATTTGCATGAGATGAGAATTCGGATTTACGCCGTTGATTCGGACTTGAAGTTTAGAATCGGGTTAAAGGATCTCCTGAAAACACAATGCCCTAAAGTCGCTTAAGACCCGCCAATGCGAGCATGAGTGATACATTTTCACTTATATATGGAACTGCATATAGTAATATACCGAACGAAACAAATGTACTTTAGTTGATCATACCCCTGTTAAAATAAATATACCTTGTTATCATAAATAAGATGATAATTATTATTTCAATATTGACGTGGGTGAAAAAACACTACCCTCTGATGGTTTTAAATGAGATATTTATTACAAATTTCAAATTTTTGTTATTTTAAATGGAAAATATATTACAAATACATTTTAAATTTGTTGTTTTTATTTTCAATTTGTTTGTTTTAATTTCTCTCTTGGTTTGCATATCCAACTTACTTTTATTAACATCTAGGATGCAAGGTATTTCTACAAGTACTAAACGCGTTATGAAACAAAGTCAAAGGTATTTTTTTCTCTTGATTGTTCAGGCTTTTTAGACCGCGCAAGAAACCTCTTCCCCATCATTCCAAGATGTCTTCTCAGGTTGATTGGTATTATTTGTATGATTTTGTAGGTCATTGAAAGTGGTGATAAAGGATCAAATTATAATCCTTTGGGGTCCTACACCTTAGTGCGTTATTTTGTGGTAAGATACCTTTTACAGTTGAAGGCTTTAGGGAAATGTCGCCGAAGTGCATACTTCAACGCATGTTTCTATTGGAGTGGTTAAAGCTATTTCACCACTGGTAAGGTGAAACAGTTTGGTTCATTGCCTTATAGGGTGATGTTGGTTTAATGTCGGTTCGTACGGCACCTATTGGAGAAGAAGGTGGTCCCTACACCATTGATAAGTACAAGTGCATTCCGCTTTCGGAGATTAAACATGTAATAGCTCGAGACATAAAATCTGTCGGTGTCCTTAAAGGTAGACGATTTATTTAATTAATAGTTTTGTCTTTAGACAATGTTCCAGCGGAAGATTCGTGCCATTTGAATGATTCTGACGGCGACTTACAGAAGTTCTACGAATCTCCCGGGGAAGAGGACGCTTGTTCTCTGAACTCGGAGGAAGGCTTTCCTGTAGATCAAATGTTTAAAATTAACAGGGAAAAGTATAACGTTGTATCAACGTTTAAAGATAACCTCGAGGGTTACACGTAAGTTCTCCGCGTTTGATTTTAACTCGAGTTTAGTTGTCCCTTGGACAAAAGCGACCCTGATTTCAAAAAGAAGGAACAATATTACGCGAAAGTTGCAAAAGAGATCGAGGATGATAAGAGTCTTGCATCTAATTGGGAAGCCATGGCCGAAGGCGATATCGAAAGTGAGGAAGTTAAGTTTAGTGCAGTTATGAAGGAGGGTGTTCGAGGAAGGGAGTTGAAAACTACGTATACTCGTAACAATCGAAACAACAAAGGTAGTCGTGGGAATGCGCGTGCTTCTCTTCCTCGAGAGACTACGGAAGATAAACCGTCTGTCAGGCCTAACGCATTTACTCTTCCAAGAGAACAATCTAAGTCTGTTGCGGAGACTGTTATGAGCAAGTCTGAAAAGCCTACTCCCAAAGCATCTCGAGTTACAACGCCTGCTATTGTTGAAACTCCTGAAAAACCAGAGAACAAGGAAAAAGGCGAAAGCAAACCTCCAAGTAAACTCGATTTCGACCCCGATGCGCCTATTTTCGAGCCTTCTCATACTGTACCTACTGAGTCGGTTGGGGATTCTGCTGTCACAAATGCTGGTATTGGTCCTTCTCAGCCACAAGGTGTAATATCTAACCCTGCTGTTGCTCAACCGCAACAATCTCTCCCTAATGGAATTTCTTCAACTCTCTCCTTTTCAGCGCTCCCCTATCCCAACCCCGGATTACTATCTTTCCCCTTCCGTCCATCTGCTAACATGAACCCTCAACAGATGACTTTTATGAACCAATATCAATTTATGAATGCGGGTACTCAAAGCCAGAGGGGTATTCGACCGAATGCACCTGGAGGCTACTCAAAACAACGACCACTGGATCAGACAAATTCGGTTCCATTATCCGTTCCTTTCCCGGGTTTTGGATACCCGTCGTATACTCTGGGTGTTCCTTTTATGACTGCTGGTAATGTTCCTTTGAGTCATCCATCTCTTCCCATGACCGGGTCAATACCTGTTGCTCCCACTGTACAGCAATCGACCTCAGCTCAACCACTTGCTGCTGCCGCTGGTCAAGCATCTCAGACTGTGCAGTCTCCACCCCCAGTCCATGCAGGCACTACACAATTTCAGGCGCTCTTCAACCCAACCCAAAATCCGGCCTCCTACGGTACTCAATATCCTACTGCTGCTGGAGGCCAGCCAGTTGGTTATTATCCCCAATCTCTCGCCGGCTATCAAGCTGCTGCTGGGCTAATGTATCATCCTGGACATCCTCAAGCTCACGGGCATGGTGGTCAGCAGCCTCTCATACCTCAACCCCTCCAATTGCAACCTAATGCTGCTGCTGCTGCTGCAACACCTCAACAGCAGGGTGCCGCGGCCGCGGCGGCCTATAGTCACTATCAGGCTGCCGCGGTCGCTGCTATGGCTGCTGCAATCTCCCAACAACAACAGCAACAACAGCAAAATGCTACGCCGACAGCAGCATTTATGCATCCTCAACAATTGCAACAATTACAATACTTAGCTCAACAACAGCAAGCGAATAATCCTGGCTAAGTTCTATATTCTAGAGTCTGCCTCTCTCGTTGTATTTTTCTCTCAAATCTCTTAGGAAAAATATACCCTTGTATATGCCACTTCGTCTTCATTGCGTTCATATCTTGGGAGTTAAGCAGTTTTCTTGAAATGGGTTTTCATAAATCGGGATTTGAATTCAGGCCTATTGTTTGATGATTGGTTTACTGAATACATTTGGACTGGACATTGTCACTTGTTTTTCATTCTTGATTTTGTTGTAATTAGGGATGAATAGTAACGGTCTTCTGGAAAGATACGTTTGTCAGAATTGCATGGTCTTTCTCCTTTATTGTCAAGAAGGCTCGATGGAGTGGAGTTTCGATGCCGTGTGGTTTCTAAATACGTTATGTTTACTTCATCTAAGTTCTGTTTGTTTTTTAGTGGAAGAACGCACTGAAAACGGTTTTTTATAGGGTGGTGGGAGTCGTATCATCAAAGTTGTAGCCAGCTGAGAGGAATTATTTCTCAAGTCTGCTTTAGAGAAGTGCCACCTCGGAAAGTAAATTTCGCTGCATTTGTGACGCTGAGTATCGAACTCATGATCTCTAAATTGTGAAGTGTTCACGGTAATCGCTACGCCACCAATGCATACACTGACATTTCTAATCTGTTTATCTCGCATTACTATGAACGCAATTGTGTAGTTCTTTAACCGTACAATGCGGAGGGCTTCTTATTATGTTTGAATGAATACTCGCATAGATTATATTATTTAGATAAACCGATAGCTAGCTGTAAAGATATAACGTGGGAAAGAGTAGGGGGACTCGACTCACCGGAATTCTGCTTCTTTACAACTTAGCTTGCTGGTGCTTTTCAAAAGAGCTCTTAAAAAGGCTCAACTTGAATCAGATGTCAGCGTTAACGTCTGACGTCTCAACCACCTCTGTCTTCTGCAAGACTTAGAGCAAAAGAAATGAAATTCCTGGTTAAGTGTTGTGCCTGAAGAACGGCAATCACGTCGACAGTCCAAGAGCGTTACCTTTTTTGTGAATATTCAAACCCAGCTGAATGCCTCGCAATTCAGTTTTTCCGCTCGAATTCCCCAGAGGTGGAAATTTACGCTTTTATTGACCGGGTACATGTGCATTTTGTTGAATCAGTAAGTCACTGTTATTTCGTCATAAGACCTCACTACCATATGTCTAAAACACATTCTTCTATTTCAATCGTTCAGAAAGTTATTAAATTGCAAAAAGTAAGCAAATAAAATTGCAAGTGCACTTTTCACCCGGTACGCGTGCAAATTGCTGCCAATTTTAAAAGTGCATCACGAAGCTACAGCGAAACCCAGTTACTCATAATCTTCCTGGCATTCTATAAGTTTGTGCCAGTACTTCGCGTCTTTTAATGGCTTTTCTTTGCTTGGTATTTAATTAGTTTATTGATTAATTTCAAAGGTGATAGGGGAGAGTCTTTCAGGACTTTTCTTAGAGAGATGAGGACGAATTTAATACTCCTATCTGATTTATTCCTTTATTGTTCTTCTCCGATCAAGACCTCTACGAATGCTCCTCGCCTGAACCAAATAGGGTGAAACAATAAAATTGAAAGAATTTTTTTAACTAGAAACTCTTGCTTGGTCATTTTGCATCGATGGCTTATCCTATGGAATAAACTTGTAAAATATTTTACTCTTATACCAAGTAGAGTGATATAATTATAATTTACGCAATTACTGATATATGATTGTGCTTTTGCTACATTGGTTCCTTTATCAATAGGAGTAAATTAATGCTTTTTGTTAAATCTGGTGGATTTAAACCGATGAACAGAAGCTCTTACGTTTCGAAGCAATAAAGTTATTAGATTTGCCGGTGGTACCTAGCTCGAAATCTATGCCTCCTAAGTCAGAGGTCACAGGATAGATGTTTATCAGTACACATCTAGTGATGCGGATGGCTAACCGCACTGATTACTTTTGTTCAATAAGAGGAATGTGGAATGCATATAGTTCAGGTTTAATTTGACCTATAAGTCCACTCATTACATTTTGGGTCACACTTACTTATCGAGTACCTTTGCTAAATGCACGTTTCTCTATGAGGTTTTATTGAGTTGAGCCGCTTACAGTTATCTACATGCTCAATGCTACTGGATTGAGTATGTAGCACTATCTGATCAATACCCGCTATTATCAGCGCATATTAAAAGCATTCACTTCCTCATAGATCAAGTTTTTGAGGTCGGAGAGGTTAGATAATTATAAGCCAGACAATTAATTGAGGCCAGTTAATAAGGTATTCATTCATATTACTGACGGAAATTAATTTCAGGAACGAAGTACCTAGAATATTTATTTCAGGTGCTAGTGCACATCAAGCTGTCAAAATGCTCACCCACTCCGAAAAATAGTGAGCGAGGGACATTCAATCAGAGGGTATTCCGAGTGAATGTAAATTAATTTATTTAACAAACAAACAATTTGATAATTTTCCATTATTTATTAAAAAGGGATATTCGAAGCTTTAATAGTACGTAAACATTCGCCTACAGTTTCAAGTCACTCGAGGCACAATTATCGACCCCGTAACCTCTGGTTTTTATGACAACTTTGACAGTTTTTTCATTGATTTGAACATATACCTCTACAATGATTTTCCAGCATCTTTGAAATTGAATGCCGGTTTTTCAAATGTCTCAGTGTGTCAGCAAATTGCCATGTTCTTCAGTATTAATAGACCTAGGGGTCTTTATAGGGAGTTAATTTTTAATCGCTCTGTGGATTCAAGGTGAGTATCGGAAAAAAACTCTTTTTTTCTAGATGCTTAAAAATTCCTAAAGTAAGGAGCTTCGAAGCTAAGTAATAAAGCATTTTCTGTTCTGCTATGGTATTTGGTTAATTTATTGCGAACGTAAATCACCATTCTATAGCCTCTCTCTCATGAATCACTGGGTCTGTTAATTAATCAATGAAGTTTGCGAAAGCACGTGAAGGTATGCCTTATCAACAAATAACTGTCCCCATGCTGGCATCACAATGTAGTCTTTATCAGCGCAGTTCTGGCAGACAGCCAATATCATACTGACCTCCGAATCACTACATTTCATGTCACATCTCACATTATCGAGTATTCTTTATCTATCAGGACTGTCATACCTTTCAGTATTTGATCGTTGACCAACTTATTTCCTATTTCAAATAATACCTGAGGAATCCAGCTAGTTATAGAAAGGATAGCAACCGTCACCTTAAGCACTCTGTACTGCTAAGTTTGATCTATGGAATGTACAACATATCAGAATCGCGACACATAATTTAGTTAGACAATAAGTTAATGAGTTCCACACTTGGTCACTCTTACTGCATACGTTACTGATCTCTGAAAATTGTATAAATGAAATTCAGTTGTTACACGCGCTAGTGATTCACCGCGTTGTCTACTTTTTGACTTGGTTGTACTTTGGTAAATTAAAGTGGACTTAGACTTAGTCTAATTCTAAGGAAAATGACTACCAAAAATGAGAGAGAAAGAGACTGACTATAGACCAGACTACATTTCTCAGGAGGAGAGCTCTTTATTCAATGCAACAGACTTTGAAAATATTACATTTTCTTTTTTCAATAAGACGAGGAATCGTTTGATAAGAGATCCAAACAACCGATTCGATCATACATAAAATGTAAAAAATGCACATTAACAGGTTACAATCACTACAAGCCATTCCCATTTTCTAACATGGATTTAACTCCTCGGACTAAGTGTATTTTCATAACCTCCTCGTAAATACTTACTGATATAGGGTTCAACCAGTGCACAAATTATCGATTTCAGGATTAAAGCCAACATGTTAAAACCAAAGTAGTCAAATCATCATAAAATATCAACAGGGAAAACAGGTTTCGGAGTTTGTAAAGAGAAATCAGTGAAAGTAAAAGAGCATTCTTTTATTTATAAGGATAGAATTGTGGTTGTTAACAAATCCAAATTGTTAATCAATTCGAACCGTTGTAGAGTTGTGTTAAGATCAGCGCCTATGTTCTACTAAGCTAATGCATTGGGATTTCACTTCAGGAGGTCACATATTGATTGTGTACTAAATTATATCACTTAGTAAAGCTCAGATCAAAATTTTATCTGCAGTTAACTTATCTACATAATTTGAACTATGGCTGATGGGGATAGAGACCGATCTGGCTCTCGTAAACAATCGGATCAGCCTTGTGGTTCCAGTCATCATCTCATTTTAGAAACGCTGTTCATAGTGAATAAAGATATATCATCAGCTAACAAATCTCACCCCAGTTTTTCACTCGTGGTTCAGGCTAGGTCAATCGAAGTATGGATTTTATCATTTTATCAAATTTAGTAATTCAGTTTTTTGTTATGAAATATTAATTGCGCTTATCTTTTAAGACATTTAAACAACCAGTAATATTCAATTTGAACTCTTTGAACATCTCTGTGCTCCGTTTGCTGTTGCGAAGTTAGCATAACTTCATTATTACACTGATATTTTGTTTTTAGACAAAGAAATCCACAAGAATCAGATAAATCTTTTATATCATCTTCGATGTTCTCAGAGAGATCCTAAGCTGACAAGTACCGTTTTGTGTTGATTTTTTATCACTCAATAAGCCGTATAATGCTCGAAGACAGGGTATTCAATAAATTACACAAACCCAGTCTATAAAATACCAATGGAAGACTTATTTATTTTGCATGCCGTCCATTCAATCACTACTGAATTTATCACTATCAAATCTGCATAAAATGGTTTTTTTAAATAAATTTTAATCGTTTTTGGTGATGAATTTGTTAATGTTTTGGTAAATTGTCTTAACTGTATCACTAGATTGGAAAAGTGCATGCATTTTTAATGCTTCTAATAATAAGTTCATTAAGATAAGTCCATATGAACCGCGAATTTTCGAAAATTGCAGGACCTCTAGAAATATCAGTTTAGAAAGGTGCTTCTAGACGCTTATATTCTGAATATCTTGCCATATTGATTATCCGCTTTCCGTCTTGCGTCTGCACTAAAGTCGTAGCTTTGATAAAAGTGCAGCTAATATGTTACCGTTAATGGTCAATCAGTAAACCAATTATGTGATCGCGAGTTTTTGCTCAACTATTGAATCATTTTAGATTAGAATTTGTTTTGTTCCTCTCTCTTATTTGTTTACTTATTTCTTGTGGCACAGCAAAGGAAGTTTTACAACTTTTACTCGTGAGAGAACACCCAAACACGTAGAAAGGAAGACAGTTCTGTTTCAGTGGAGAAAAAGAAGTCGGATTGAGGGTCAAGGAATCAATAAAACCCCACTTTATCTAGGTTCCTGGACCATCAGGCCAATTTACAATTTGATTAGATTTGCCTCATCTTATCTTATTATAAAAAAATAGAATGACATGATTACACATGAATCCTCTTTTCCACACAATTATTGTAGTACCCGTCTGCCGGTTTCCAAATCATTTCTTATATTGGGTCTAAGCAACATAGGCTCTTAGCATTAAAGTGAAACAAGTCGTTCGTTTAAAAGGGGAAAAAATTATTTAATGAGCATTTATATACAATCAGCTAACTGCTTGGCCGCAATAAAAGATGACAATACTGCTACCTAAGTTAAATACTTGGCTAATTAATCAATTTTAACAATTTATAGGTAAGTTATTTTAAAAGTGATTTTATATAACTTCGCTTGCTAATTATGCCACTGATGCTTAATAAAACAAGTCTTTCAATATTTTTTGGCAGTGGGAAGCATGTAAACACTAGGAAGAGAGACAATTCAAATTAGGAATACAAGGGAGAGAGAGATAGGTGGGGGGCAGAAGGAACAGGGAATCAGAGAATCGAAGGTGCCGTTTAAGTTTTAGTTTCATCGGGTTGGTGAGCTTTTCCTTAAGAGAATGAGTTAACTATAACAGGACCTGACATTTCATATTTTAAACACACTCACTGACTCCATGGATACCCGAAAGACATGTATTTACTCAAAGATTCAGATAATAGTCAATATCAGAACAATTTTCAGTGTGAATTTATAAGTTGATAAAATTAAGATGTTGACACGCCAAATTTTTAAACAATTTCTAACCATTATTCATCATAAACTAAATTCTAAGTTAGGTCATAGTTTTCCTCACTTTAGTATCTACACAAATTTTATTCTCATGCAAAAAATGTGTTCTCCCTATTTGCAAGCTCAACGCTAAGATAAAAAGTTTGACAGTGGAAGCGGAATTTTTCAATACATTAAAAACCGTTGACGCCTTGAAATGAACTGAAAGGGGGGGGGGAATTAATCTGTACCTCGGTTCCTTCTTTGACTTTAATTCAAATGAAACTAAACTAACTGACCTAAATGTGAACTAATTTTTAACCACATCAACGACTGAATTACCAATTAGTGTAAATCCTATTCTTTATGTTTCAACTTCATCCAATCCGCTTATTACGTAGAAGAAAAGAGGTTTGGAGAAACACATTGCCAGTCCATGTAGGGCCAATTCAGGAATCTGACAATTCAAACAGCATCTTAAGATCAATAACCGTAAGTGTTACAATTGGTCTCAAAAGATTATGAGACAGAAACAGACGTCGTTTTTCTGAAAAAATCATAAAAACTCAAATTTTAAGATCAATATTTCTGATCTCATTTTATTACATCATGAACATCAAGTATCATCATGAATAACCGAATAATATTAATTTCCCCACATAAGTTGACATATAGGCTAATCCAAATGATTAACATTTAAAGGAGTTATTTATGTTAACTTCCGAAGTACTGCATCAATGGATTTAGGTCTGAAAACTTGAATCGATCAGTGGTATTCAAATGCTTGATCGATTTTATTTATCTCTTCCGTTCTACTCAGTTCTTTCTAATAAGCAGTGACATTGAGAAAGATTTTGAATCTCTTGGAAACCGTAAATTTTCACTCAGGACAGTTAGCAACGCTTTTCAAGGTTGCAGTTAGTCAGAATTTATCTCTACAACCGACCAGGTTTCAAGACAAAGTGAAATAAGAATGCAAAAAAAGTTCATAAGATAGGAATTCCCATGTTACTTTGACTCGAGGTCACCTGCAATGTTAGCAGAGGTTAGAAATAATGCTCCACCCCATTAAGATTAAGGATGTTTATAACGACGCAATGACAGATCATAAAATTACTATTCATCGGTTTTAAAATTAGCCTGAGTATAGTGGTTTTAGTACCGTTACCTTTTTCCGGTGATGTTTCATAAAACGTTAATTTCCAAAGAGGACATATCGAAGTTATATTTAAGATGCTTTGAAACATGGTTAGTATCAGCCAGTAGCCCTTGAATCGAGCTGACGAAACAAAGCACTCAATTTAATCACCTGATCACTTGAACATCATGGATGTGAAACCACTGAGGAAACCAAGGATACAGTTCTGAAATTAAAACTTCGAACAAGTGGAACATGACGAAATGAAATATATTAATTAAGTAGAAGTTGAATGAATAGATCTAGAATTCAAAAGAAAGTTAGATTCCGTTGATATCCTGACTTTAATCTCTACTTCAATCCAAATTCCCCTTCCTTCATTTCTCATTGAATCATTCGCTATTTCTCCGATTTAGATTTTTTCCAAGAATTAAAAATGTTACAATTGTTTAATTCATCATGGATAATATTAAAGAAAGTTAGCTTAATTCATTTCTAATATTAGTTCCTGATTATATGCATGCTATGGCGCCTACCAAACAGATGACAAAATTAGATTGATCATTTAAATTGAATCTATTTTCCGCAAGCGAACTACTTAAGCCATGGTGAATCACAAAATGAAAAATTTATCTTTCAATGCTGATTGGAATAAAGAATTTGAGGTGATCAACGATTTTAGGAAATAAATCAGTTTGATAGGATGAAGAGTATTTTCAACTAAATTGGTATTTAAATTAATGCTCTTGCAGTAATCTACTGCAGAATTCACATGTTAAAGAAATTGACTCTGCAGGTTGAGTTAAATGGAAAACCCGAATCTGATAGGATGCCGCAAAATCA
Organism: Hymenolepis diminuta; assembly: GCA_900708905.1. Classification (NCBI taxonomy): domain Eukaryota; kingdom Metazoa; phylum Platyhelminthes; class Cestoda; order Cyclophyllidea; family Hymenolepididae; genus Hymenolepis; species Hymenolepis diminuta. Next base: position 980,729 of record CAADRB010000028.1, on the reverse strand, counting down.
AGATTGAGTAATTTACATTCCACAGCTGTTCTCCAAGTCGTTTGTCGGTCTTATCGATATGCAGACAAAAGTTACTCTTGGCATCTTGATAATTACTTTGGTCAAACCCTCATAGGCCCGGTTGTGGATTGACCTTCAGATTTAAGTTAGGAAAAAAGGACTTACACCCCCATAAATAATCTCAATAAAAAAATTATTTTAAAGATAAAGAACTTCAGCTCTGACATTGCAAATGTTACTGAACCTCAGTTAATCGCAACTGTTATTAGGGCTTATATAAGCGATTGCTTAACTTTATAGTAGAAGCGGTAAGATGGCGAATAAGTGAAGAATTTACTCAGAATTATGATGTATCATACTGTGGCATATCAGATTGTAGGTCATGGATTTCGGACCAATCAATGACGGAAAATCACTCTCGGTTCGTGCCGATTAACAGAGATAACGGAGGGCAAGTTTTTATTAGTGGAGGAATATAGTTAGAAGAGAATATCTTCAATGGACTTGAAAATAGTCAAATATTCTCCTAAAGTTTTTTTTTTCAGATATGGATTTATAGATATTAGAAATCGAAAGGTAGTCGTACCAAATTAATCTGTGTTAATTATTTGATTTAATTAGTAATATTTAACTAGCAACTGACCGAAATTTCTCTCTCGCACTCTCTCTTATGGATGACTCATTTTAACCGATCGCTTGATTGAACTCTTTGTTTACTAGCTAAAGGATTACTCGAAAATAAACCTTATATTTGCCAAACGTGTGTTAATAACTACTAAGCAAATGATTTATTCATAATAATTTTATTTAATGAATCCCTTTTAAACCAACCACCCAGAGGTGAAGTTGGAAAAGTGTATGTGAATACTTCCTTTATAAGAAACAACTGCCAGTATTAATAATCCAACGCTAACTTGATATGCAGACTACCGCTGCTACACATAGACTGAGAATATCAGCTGGTGGGAAATCAACGGAAAACAAATTGCAAAGAACTGGATTGGCCATCTCGTGTGTCGAATATTTTGGAGATTATTAGGGTACGATTTTGGCGCACAGCACATGTGAACCTGATTGACGTCGAACTGCTGCAACCATTTTCTTCAGCGCTCATTGGCTCTCGTTAAACACAGACAGAAAAGTTGTTTGCTTTTCTCTTCAGGGCGCAAACGCCTTATATTTGAATTAGCACAATTATGAACAGGGTGTTTTTACTTATTTTCTCGATAAAGGATTATGTGGAACATCCGATTAGACTAATTTAATAAGCATTAATAATGTAAAATATGAACTTCTACATAGTATTTTATTGATGAATTGAGTTAGAATTTAACCCTGGTCATACCTTAATTTGAGGTATTGATGATGAGATACAAAATTGCCTTTAGAAAAATTAAGTTCAACAAAAATGATTTCTATTCTCCAAGGAGAAATCTTTTTCAAGGCAGTACAGGGAGTCCTTGCAGTCTCTCTGGTAAAAAATCCGCATTCTGAAACCCCTCTTTTGAAATGTTATAACCAGCAGGATGTGCACGATTATTATTGATCTTGTAACGCCTGACATTGTAGGCGCCAATTATAATTCTTGTGAATCATTCTAATATACTAGTGCTCCTTTAAACAAAAGCTCTAAAGATTCTAATGAATCTTGCTATTCATTTGTAAATGTACGCATTAAGACTATAAGGATTATACTAGGGGATAGGTGACCAAAATTTATAAAGTGGCGCAATGGTTAACGAGCACGTCTGCCAAGTCAAGGATCACGAGATCAATATCCATCGTTTCATTTCCAGTGGTGTGGGTGACCAAACATCCTGGTTAATCCTAGTCGACAAGGGAGTGGTTGAATATTCTTCTTAAGAGTAACTTCAGAATACCTTCCCAATTCTCAAGTCATGTATCTTGTTGATTCGTTGAGACATGATAAGAGCTCTCCTACCATTTATCAAATGAAAGCTCCCTGCGGATACACCCTATCAGATCTATTTTAATATGTAGAAATGGCCGCTACCTGTATTGTCCCTTTTCGAAAATGACCTAAAAGTTATGAGGGGAATGGCAATTATTTATCGACAATATTTTAATTTCATGTTTGACGAACCTAGAAACTGGGCTCAGCACACTGTTCTTTAAGCAACTCGTAAGATTTTATTTTAATTATTTTGACTATATCATGTTGCAAAATAGAAACGCACAGTTAACATATAGAGATGGACTGTATTGATTCTAATTACGTCAAATTGATTTAAAGGTAATTAGTCTATTAGAATAGGAGTTCATTAAAGAAAAAGTACACAATGTAATGTAAAACAAGTATCTAAACGTAAATAGAGAGAGAGGTAAGGGGAATCGAGTTTACCAGAGATTGCACACATCTCGCGTGTCATTGGTAGCTTATTTAAAATCCTCGATAATAAAATCAGAACCTCGAACGCAGGGAGGAGGTACTCATAAAATACTAAAACATGATTGGATGGTTCAATACTACGACCATTCTGATTGGCTGGTAAGATTTTAAGGATACACGGCTCTGAGTCATCATGGTGATCCACATGCACGCCACTGGTAACAACCAGATAAACCATTAATTTAATCAAACATTGGTTATTAGAATAATATGAATGCACAAGTTGGACGTGACATTGACAGAGTACGTATTTAGTTAGCTTCCAGACCGAAGCTTTATTTATTTGTTTAGATGAAAGTAAATGAAGATTGAAATCGAGAACAAAGAAGAATTCACATTTACATTGGTTACTGACGTATTTATTGGTGCGTCTAGTTTTGGGAGAATTAGAAGGAATTTTAGAATAAAGATATTTTAAAGGGTAGTTTCTGGAAATGACCGTTTTATGATAAATAGGATTGGTTTATTAGATATACTTCAAATGCAGTTAAATTAATTACCCAAATATATCCATCCAGTAGCCAGTTCTCACGGAAGACATCGATGATTTAACATGACTGACATTTGTACGAATAAACTTTTGAATATAGACTTAATATTTTTATTAACAATTCCCTACCGGATTTCTAGATGAATTAAGTCGTATTCATTGGTACTTGTGCTAGCTTTCTCGTCTCGGGTCTCACGATTGGAAGACTTAACCCTCTTCCACAAGGTCTAGTATAAGAATTGATGAGCTATACGAAATAAGGACACTTAAGACATTCAATTAAACATGCTCCTTATGCATGCGCCTATGGTTTAATGGTTAACGTTTGCGGCTGAAAGTTATGGGACAAGGGTTCGATGTCTATCGACGCACCCCTAGTGAGTGAAATAGACAATCGCAATAATTTAATCTAGACAATAAAGAAAGTGGCAAAAATCGCTAGGGTGGCACAATGATGCTGCAATTACTCTGCTCAAGATAAGCGTGGGGAATTATTACGTTTCTATGCATATTAGGGATTAACCGAGATAATCGCATTGGACAATTTCAATTTTAAAGAGAACCTAATTTTAAGGCTAAAATGACGCTGAGAAATTGGGAAAGGAAAAAAATTTTTGGAGGAAAATGATTTTAGCTAGACTAAAAATTCAATAATCAAGTGTCAGTAATGGAAAACTTCCGAACCGTTATTGAAAGCAGGAGAAAAACTGGTTGGTCATATACGTAACTGAACCTTTTCTACTATCAACAACAATATCATTAGTAATATAAGCTATCTAATAAAGCTGGAAAACATAATTTCATTGTGTTATTTATGCATTGAAAAGTTTTCTACTAGCGTTTGTATTTATACTCCGATATCAGGATGTAAGGGAAGGTTTGGTTTAGGTGGAATTCATTAATCAAAAGACCAGTTTAATGTTTTTGTCAGTGAAATACATTTAGGTTGCTCTGAGAAAATCACGGAGATTTAGAGACTATCTTTACACTTTACTCCGATTTTCTCATTTTCTTTTAATTTTCAAATTATCCGTCAATGAAAGAAACTAAGTCGGTTGTCGTCGCCGTTAATTTGATAATACCTGTCACTTAAATGGCGGGAAAGAAACTGATTGCGATCTGGATTTGATGTTATTTCTTCTGTTTAACTGGTTATTTATCGATTTATAGCCATGTATTTTTAAGATATGGGACTATTAAAAAAACGAAATGCTTCTAGAACCGATTTTTAATCCTAACATCTAGAGTATTGGGATAAAGTTGGTTGGAAGATTTGTTTAAAGGCTGCATTTTCCATTTATTTTTGTCAGAATTGGATTCAAGGTATACTAAATTTTAATACTTCTTATTCAAACCATTTAATATAAACAGTTTTGGTAGGTAATGAACTAAATGATTTAATTTACTTGTACTGTCACTCCCCGATTCCTGCCAGTACTTCTGACAAAGGGATTCGAACTTGCAACAATGGATGAAACAAGCAAATGCGGACTGCCTACGTGCAACTGGCATAAAATTTCTAAGAAAATTAATCTTATGAATACCTATCTGGGCAGCACACTGCTGTATTGCACATTTGAGGAAATTGTGGACTTTAAAAAGATGCTGTTTCCCCTTCCCTTACATGTTGGCAAAAGTATAAGTAGAGAGGGGATTACGAACAGATTGATTTAGTAGCACAAGTAATGTTCACGGTAGATAATGCAGTAGTAAAACCAATATGACACGGTGAAGGTGGCACACACAGTAAAGAAGGAAAAGAGAGGGGAAATCGGGGCTGAGAGTTGGCATAATGGGAGAAAAATCGGTTTATTGCTATAATTAATTCTTCCAAGGATCCCGACTAATAGTGCCGCTTTTTGCAAGTGATGCCATAGTGGGTGAGCCTGTTTCTACTGTCTGTGTAAGCAATACGTTTTTTACCAATAAAGTAGAGAGGACAGAATGTCTTCTTTGGACAGTGGCACATCACTTTGCCTCCGTAGAGTAGACCATCTGTGCTTGGTGTTTCGATGAAACAGCTCTCGTCTGATTTGCATTCACGCTAAAAAATAATGGAATGTAAAATGATGATATATATCACAGATATGCACCCCTCAATGATTGTTAATAGCCAAAAAAAGTAAATTTTCAATAAGGCTATCGCTTGAAAGAAATCGTACCATCAATCCGATAAGAATGTTTTGAGGAATATGGTGTAAAGTGTCCGTCCTCGTTGACTTACATTAGTTAGCGTTTAAAATAATGGTTTGAAAATAATTGAGAAAAAGATCAGAATTAATCTGTGGGTACACTAGTTTTCTCAGCTTTAGCCGCCTCATTGAATTTGATGAGTACATAACAAGTGCAGGCAGTACCAAGGTCAGTCCTTAATTAGATTTGCTTTCATCACCTCTCAGAATAAAGGAATCTCTGTGGTGATTAGTTCACTTGCTCCCAACTATCCAGTTCATTTACCATAGTAGTTTTAAATATGGACTAGGTGGTCAGATTTTTCGTTACCAGGAACCTTCAATAACAGTACTGCAATTTCGTGTTCCTTATCACATCTATGAATTTAGTAAGGAGTCTAGAACTTTTGCTATCACTGATGCTGGCGGCTAGCCTTCTAAATATGCTGGAAACCGCCTGGGTTTTTCCATTATCCTTTTCATCAATCAAATTATTTTTATAAATGGTCGTTGAACGCAATTTATTTAAGCTGTCTGTTGCTATTCCCCCTCTATACCTGTATCTCCCGATGGCGTCAATAAGGCCAACAAATAAATAAGTTAATTTGATGAGATAAACTCAAATTTTCTTTAAACGAAATTGCAAATGAATGCATTGTATGGCCAAATTTAAGTGGTAGCGATTTATTAACAGTTTTCAATTCAAAACTGTTTGCAAAGCGTCAGATCCTTCCCATGTGTTTCTCTTTTCATGTTTGTCAGATTTATGAAATATAGAAAACTTAATCTTCCATAAAGTGAAGGTAAATCGTCTCTTAATACAGTTAATATGTGTGCAAGTGATGCCGTAATTAGAGCGGTAGTCCGCGAAGTAAAGGGTCATGGGTTCGAAGTCCTCCGATACACATCCAGTGAGCGGAATGTTCATCTGCACCAATTAAACTGACGGAGTCCCTCACTAGGAAGGCTCCATGATGCTATTCCTTTCTTCAAGATGAGTATTAGAAAATACTTTCTTAAATGAGCTAGGAAGCTGCATATTTAATAGAGTGAAATTGCTGAACGCCGACAGATAACTTTATGGTATTAAATCAAAAAAGGTGAAAAAGGCACTTGCGAAAGCTAAGAAGGATGTATTTGTTCGTATTTTCTTATTTTTTGAAAGCGTATTAAGGTTAACGGTCAGTTTTCTGATGAATAATAAATCGAATGTGCCTCCTGGATACAATCTACCACATATTGCATTTACCTTTCAGCCTGCGCATAAGATGAAAAAAACTGTGTTTATCATCCTATTCGATTCGAGTGTGTAAGGTCGGTAGGTGGATTGGCCGACACTTATGAGTATCGTTAACCACATCTGGCCATAAATTTTTCTCCTTGGGGCTGGTGACAAATTAACAGTCTCTCTTGTTTTTTGTTAGTCAACCCACATCACCGGAACAAGGTAAAATGCATCGAAAGTATTCCCTTCAACATGAGTTACAAAATGAAAATAAATTCCGTTCTTTCACACTTCAAGAAAGGGCTTCATGTAATGGTATGAAAAGGATTGCATCTTGAGTTAGTGTTTTCCTGATTTGTTTGAGAATAAATAGTGAGCTCCAGGAGAAGAAGGTGCAGGGATGGGAGCATTCTAACGGTCAATCAGAGCTGGATGAAAAAGAATGATTAAAAAGACCTCCATTAAAAGGTTTTCAATCATATACACTTTAGATTATCAGAAAACTTTGAAACCAGTCTTTCGAATACAAAAATGCCAACCGATCATTGTAGAAGTACTTGCTCAGATAAAAAAAACGACCGCTTTGGACAACTTAAAACAAAATGGAGCTCCGAATGGTTATTCTCCGGTGGTAGAATAATTTACGAATAATTCTGCAAAGTTAGAAGTTATGATTTCAGTGCCAATCGGTTCACAGCTGGCGAACAGAATGACAGAATTCGAGTTTAACATCAGAGATGGTCAATGATGCAACTCGTCTGCTAGAATAAGTGTCGAAAAGCACCTACCTAAATGGGCTTAGGTAAATGCTAATGTATAATTCAGATTTAATTAAAACCTGCATCTTTTAATAGTACTTTAATAGCTTATATTGTACTTTTTATCACTGTTTTTGACTGATTATAATTGTTTTACGACCACCTTCGAATGACTCTATATCTACTCGTAACTTTATCATTAGATGTGCTGAACATCACGAAAAGCGGCTTTATAAATAATAAACTTGATGACATCGTCTTCTTCTGCACTCTACTATTAATTAAACCCGTGCCAAGATGCTTACGCGGCTCCTGTTAAGTGGGCCGCTGCGTGCATATCAATTAAGTTAACGCCTCTAGGTTTTGCGGTTTTATTCTGCCAAGTTTCTATTTGACCTTCTTATCGACATTTGCATCTACCGCACAACATTTATATCTATGGTCTGAAGAGAAGGGTAATTGGACTCCGTTTTCGAAGCGCACGTAGAAATCATAACGACCAATCATATGAAACCTAAGTTTCTGAGATGGCCGTTATTTAACAAATAAACGTGCTCAAAGATTTAAAACACAACTATCATTTCATTAGAATACTGATTTATAGAGATGAAAAAATTGCCAATTTTTTAAGTCGGCCTTTTGATTTCTACACTTTATGTGTGCCAAATGTAATGTTACATTGAAATATTGTTACAGATTAATCGATAGAATAATATTTGCACAGACTTAAATAACTGAATATGGATTCCCAAAATACCAGGGATCCATAGTTATTGTGATACTTGCACCATTACCTTGCTAACATGCTACACTATATACTGGAAAATCGCATGTGTTTATGTTATAAGGTACAATACTAATAAGTTATTTTTATTTAACTGACATAAGTAACTGACCGTTTGAACTTATTTTGGACTTCTGATTGGCCTCATTCATGATTTTATAATGTGTAGTATCTGCGTTCGGTGTGTTTGTCGACCTTTTTATCGTGACTCTTTTCGCCTGTGAGGAGCAAGCAAAATGATGACGTTTTTCTCTTTGCTCCCAAATCCTCCTTCTACCTCCTTTCCTCTTTCATTCATTAGTTATATAAGGGGATACCAAGCCTAATACTTCACCTCAAAGGTAACTTTACACGGGTTCAGAACCACTGCATTGGTGAGCACGCGGTGTCTTGGACACAGTTTGCCATTATTTTGTGGGCACGCTGCTATAACCTTATTAGCCTCCTAAAATACCCACAAACCCCGAACTCAATAATAAAACGCGAATAAGCGGACTTTCGCAGTTTACTTAAAACTATGTTATGCAATAGCCATATAATTTGGTGCACTTTAATAAATATGCAAATTTTAAGAATAATTAAAATTGTTAATTAAATTTATTCTAGGATAAAAACTGTTCAATTTTTATCCAACTCAAATGTGCTTACTATGGATAACCCATTCCGTCATCATTCTATGAATCTTCGCCAAATAACGAATGATATGCTTCAAGCCGCTAACCAATCAACACCGCTCCAACCTCAGTTTGGGCCATAGCAGAAAGTTCTCCTAGATCGTCCCGGTTACCGATATGCCCAACTCCATACCTGTGGCCGATTCTCTTCATTTCTCCTCTCCCCAAATCCTACGCTCTCCTAACTTTGAGAGTAATCTTTCTAATTTTGGGGGCAAGAATTATGCTAGAAGACTGCTGAAAGCTAGTTGTACTTGTCTAAGGCTAGTTGGATTTCTAAGAAGATTAGTAAGGTTTAGTCGAAGACTTATTTGTATAATTTCCGCTTGGGCAGTTAGCAACTTAACGTTAATTTCTGTATGTGGATGGTTGAGCTTTTTTCTGAGTGAACTTCAATCCAACTAAATAGATTTTATTCCATTTCCATCCGCTGTGTTCTCTGCTGTTGTCGGATTCTCGTATCAAAACATACACATGCGTTTGGTTAGAAAAAGGAACTTCAAAATGCAGTAGCTTTACATTTCATTTAGAATATTTCTAGGTAAATTTTAGTGATGTATTTGTTCAAAGACCCAGCTCATTATGACTTTATAACAAATGGATTGGCTGATTGAATTTTTCTTCTTTTATAACTCATGGAATGGCTTTCATCTAAAACTAAAGTATGAACCTATGTATATGTAGAGTAGAATGAAATATATTCTTTATTAAAGACAATAACGGTCAAACAAATGCATATTATTTTTAGGACTGAGAATAAATATAATCCAATGATCGATCTGAGTGCGCGAAATCATACCATCGGACTATTAGTAGAAAGATTGGCTTAATTTAGGAATTTTTTAAATACGCCAAGGCCATATATCTGTCTGCCATGGTCGAGGTTACTTGTTTCTTTATTAGTACTTCCCATGGCAGGGGCAAAAATCTTTTAAATAATTAATCATGAGAAAACATCCAACTAATGGGAACATCGAACAGGTCCAATAAAGTATGAAACGGGAAAAAGGGTCAAGAAGTAGGAAATGGACTCGGGACACGAAGAGTCTTACTTTTTTGAATTATGGAGGCATAAAGTCGAATATATTTGTAGGAGTATAACTAACTTTACAATGTCCTAACGTTCAACTCCTAGATTAATGAGTGAGATTATGTCCGCAATATTCAGAGTCAAGTGACCGATTGATTTAGCTCCGTGATAGGTCATGCCATCCAGATTTATTTTTATCTTGTTAAAGCTATGAACAGACAGATGAGACTGGCAACAAACTATAATATAGCACTGCTCATTAAAGTTCGCTCAAAATGAAATTCAATCCCATTAGTGAAAGTTTATTTAGCTCTTTATTTGAGTAGGCGTTCTCACGAGACGCTGGAATTTTAACAACCATCTTGTGGAGCAAAATTAACCATCTCCGTGGTAAATCCTTCACACCAACAAATGTGCAAAATAGGTGACTATTCCGAGATCCCTGATTTGATAAGTATGCACGTTGACCATAGCACCACCAGCGCAAATTGTTATTAATATTGTCCTAATTCTCTCTCGTAGAAAGATTCATAAACAAATTAAAAAGTTATTTTTATTGACGCAATAAAATGACTCAATATTGACTGATGGTTGGTTGCTTACCATGGGCGAGCAAGTCATTTCATAGAAGACTCCCCTGAAAACCAAGTCGGTAGGTCTGACGCCGTGGGTATAGCTGACTGAGGAAACCTCCGCAGGTTGGGGACAGCGACAGAAAACGCTGGCCAGAGTGAGCCAAGTGCCAATTTGTCGCATTGTGAAGGCCACCTCACCCTCATGTTTGGTGCAATGTAGGTGCTGCGGCTCGTACACCGGCTCGCAAAAGTGTGCCTGAAACTGATAGTCTTGCATATCTGTGCGAATAAATCAAACAAAGAAAAAGTTAGATTACTAAATGCTATGACAGTAGATGTCAAAGTTCACAATGATAGGAAGCTGGCGAACCTCAACGAGTCTATCTCACATAGATGAATCAGTATTTCGCATAAACCATCATACCGCAGTCAATCACCACGGAAGACATCGTCAATTAGACATAAATGACGTCTATGTTAAAACGACTATTTATAAATGTGATGCTTTCATAATAAACTGGGGTAGCTCTCCCGAACCGTACTGAGTGATATGACATACTTAACTAAAACCATTGTGTCAAACTGGAGCATTGAATTCTCATTTCTATTCATATTCAATAATAATCAATTCTACTAGTTTAGAATAATGTTATAAAAAGATTTAGAATCTACAGAACGTGTCCGCATCCTGAAATTGCATGCAAATATAAATAAATGTAATGTGTGATCACCTATACATCTCATTTGTACATTATTCCAAGCTTCCAGTTATTAATAGACAAAAATGTATATTTTGAAAGTTATTTATAAGAATGACAACTCCCGAATTAATCTGACAGATTTTTAACATTTTAAGTTCAATAATTATGCATTCTGTCATATTATAATTTCTATAACGAACGAATAACTATAATGGCTTCAAAAAATTAAATATGATCGTTTATTGGTGATATGATTTGCTATTTACAGGAAATGTTGTTAATTTTATAGGTTAAGTAGTATTTCTCAAAACCTTAAAATTTTTCGAACTCAAAAGAGTTCAATATTGTTGATATTAAAAAATATAATCCAAATAAAAATAAAGTTAAAGGATGTTTCTCGTGATTATCTTATTCTACGTTTAAAAATTTGAACTATTTTTATCGATAGAAAAGTAAATTAGCAACTTATTGTCACTCATTTATAAAATTAGTATATTTGTTAAAATGAACTAAATTACATGGTCGTTGCTTGAAGTAATTGTGAGTATATTGAAAAGGCTTGCTTGATCTTGTTTTATTATTTAGTTCGGGGTTTGTATCTATTCTGGGAAGCTATTTGGGTTCTAACACAATATGAATACTACTGTAAGAAAAATAAGTAGCAAACGAATATTCACATTTAAGAAAAAATTTTAGTCATTTGAATAGCAGTTTCGGTTTCAAAGGTCAGACTTACTTTCAGCATTTTTATTCATTTGTAATTTAATGATTGCTTAGTGGCTTCAAAGTTGGTGATAAGACTCATTAATCTGCCTAATCCTAATCAAATGATGACGATCTTTTGCTGTTTTTCGTCTGACGAACAAAGAATGTCCAAACACTTATGCTATTCCCTTCTTATTTTCCCCTCTTTTCCTCCAACTCAACTTTTGGCCTTCTCATTTTCTTGATAGCTTTTGGGATGATCATTAGTTTTGTTTAGTATTACCTCTAAGTTTAACTTTGTCGGGCTTTTAATGTAGTTTTACTGACGGGATTAGTGCTAATTTAAGACATTGAAATTATGCAATGCCAAAATCTAACTAAATATTTATGTATTTGGAATTGCGCACGAGACCCAGAGAGAAAGCAAAATAGTTTGACAGGGATGTCTTATCCTGGTAAATCAACACGGCAGTGGCGAGACCAAGCCAAGTTTTTCTCACCTAAGTCTAAAATTCTGATGTCAGAATGTCACAATAATGTAATCAGTCGTAGCAGTGCTAACATTAATCTTAAAAATTTTAGCCACTTGTATATTGTAGTTGCGTATAGACAGTGAGTTATATTGAGATACGGTATGGTATCATATTTTTGCTTAGGAATATTGAGAAAACAGACAATTTTTATTAAGGTGAGTATTATACTACAGTATAATATAATATACAGTATAATACTTACGCGCCTGTTTACATTAACATTGAAATTTACTAGGTAAAAAAATGCACTGCGAGTTCGTTAACTATTCAAACACCTTTTTGTTAATATGTGTAGCAAAGAGAGTAAGTTCGAAGAAATTTAAAAATCAAGTGGTAATTTGAGTATCAAATGTTTAAAGGTCAGATATTTATGAATTTGACTCCTTGATTTTGACCTTATTTGAGAATATTCACTAATTTATACATAGCGTGAATGAAAAGTAATTTTCTAAGAATTCAGATGATTAAATGAACGGGAGAGAGTAGAGTTAGGAAGAAAAGGAACTATTGCAGAATCATAAGCGAAGATCGATGCAATGACTTTCAGTACCAGCTGTGAAAACCCAAGTTCTATGATCATGTCGCCCGAGAAACAGCAAGATAATGTCGGAGTACAAATTAAATTTTAAATAAAATCACATTTATATATGGTTCTTTTTTAAAAAGATAAATAAATGGACTATTTTGCTTTAAAATAGGGAGTTGCATTCCAAATACCCTGTCTATACAAAATTCACTAAATCCTATTTACCAAGCAGTTAGCTTTTATTAATAACAAAGGTCGAATGTCTTGAAGTGCTCGTCTAGAAATTTGAACTATTTCTTCCACATTTGTTCGGTTATTATGTCAAATTTGCTGCGATTTTGGCGATTAAGATAGAGACAAATTTGAGAAGTAAACTATCTATACGTTATTTGGTCCCAATTTATTAACAGGAACAGAATTTATTGAATTTCTAAGAAACCGAGATTCCACTAAAATGTTTCATTGGGATGTAGTTAAATTCAAGGTGGTAACATAACTCTCGAAGGTCAAGCGGCATTTTATGCTTTTCATTGAAGTAAGGTTTCTTCTAAAAGGTTGACAGTTGATTGAAAATAGAGGCATCTTGAATTCTCCTGTGTCGTAGGGGTTAAATGGCAAGAATTCAGAGCTTGTTATTATTTAAAATAATTTTGACAATCTTTTAACTTTTTATTTTCGATAGATTGTGTTATCATATATTCCAAATATATGATTTTAGGTCGAGTTTGACAATTAAATAAGAAGAAAAATCATCCATCTTATTTAATACAAATGACTATTAATCTATGTCCAATTATTAATGAATCAGACCTTCGTTTTATGAGGTGAGTGCCGGAAAAAATTTACCGTTTTTACACGCATTGTTTGATTTGAGTTTTAAATTGCGTAATAAAATTGTATTGGCAGCGAATTATGATGCTTTTTCAAACGCCATAAAGCTTCCTTTAATCATGTAACTTGATAAAAGAGGAAGATTGATAGACAGATAAGCATTCAAATTAATCCCGATTAATCTTTGAGTAAAATAATTGTCAAATGGCATTAAGTGAATTAAGTCATATTTTGTATGAGTAATCTCGAGGACTCACATATAATTTTAATTTATGGGAATATAAACATTATATATATATATATATATATATATGTATATTATTATTATTGTTATTAATCTGAGAAGTGTAGTCAAAAGTAGAGAAACTGAAAGACATTATCTAAAATATTTTATTTTAGTGTTATTTTAAATAAATTAAATTAGATGAGTCACTCAAAGTTTAAAAATTTGCTTATTTGAATTTCCGAGGTGTGAATGTTCAGTAAACTCTTTCAAGTGAGTTTTGACAAAATTTCTTCCATAGCACTCTTGTGTTTAAGTGACATTCCAGTCCCACTAACTAGATCCCGTGATTTGCATTACAAACAAAGGGAAAATTAATGTAAAACGTGTACACATTCTAGAGTAAAGATCTCGAAAATTCAAATGAGATTTATCATGAACTTTATAGACATTAAAGCCTCATTCTTGATATTTTATACGAGTATGTATTAAATAATTTCATACCTTTAGGTAATTCAGTTATATGCAATCCAAAAACTTTGGCATAGATGGACATTAATGACTTGAATTATATTTAATGGATGACATGTATCTGTAAATCTCAAAATTATTTCATGGACAATGTTTAAAGAATAAATCAAATGAATATGCTAAAGCTTGTGTGGTCGCTAGTGTGCTCTGCAATGTTAAAATGACGTCAAATGACATCACCTGTTAATTTCCTGGCTATTAAAAAAATTGTGTTTCCAAGATGATTGAACAACTATTTAAATCAATTAACTGGATTCCACGAACAAAAATTCACTCGGGGAACATGGTCTAAATCCTGAAATTTGAATAGTGAAATAATAGAACATGTAGTAGTGGATTATAACCAGGAAGTGAAGAACCTGAATCCCAAGATTAAACTTCTCAAAATTCTTTTAATTGCCTAACTACTTCTACTTCTCAGGCTCCTTCCCGTAGCCCTTGTTGAACTGTTTTCCTGTTTTCTATGGTCAGATGCCCTTCTAGTATCAAGTAATAGCATAATTTACCTTGTAAGGAATCATAAAAACAAACTAATGCCCGAGTTCGATCACAGTATTTTCCAAACTAACTGTTTTATTAATAAACAACCTGAGGACAACATCAGAAGGAGCTAAAGTTTATTAGCAGAAATTGTTTTAATCTATCCATAAATTTTACAATGATGCATTTAATCGACCTTTGTTAATGAGTAGTTAATAAATTGATTGAAAGTGAGAAATTTTGATCGGAAATTTTACTACTAATTCGCAGGATCGATATTCATTGATCACATTTCGAGTTGATTCTGGAGATAAATGACAAACGGAAGTTTCAAATTAATAAGCACTTTTCTTCATCATTATAGGCATTTTATATGACTCTTTTTCCAAATTGTACCCAAAAAGCGATAGAACATAAAAAATAATTCACATACACAATTATAAAACTTCGTAGCAATGAAAATGGTAAAGAATGCTGATGAAATTTTGATATTAAAGCGTATGAACAAGGAATCGCAAATAAGCGAAACAGAGTGGACTTACCATCAGTGCCAATAAGTTTGAATGTGATAGCATGAGCTGAATTAATTGGCAGCCAGTTCATATAACAATGGCCCTTTCCAACGCATTGCGACCGGCTCTGCACAAATGGGGTTTTTGAGACGAAATTATTCCTTGGATCGAAAAATCCATCTTGCTCAAGCCAGGCACAGGGAAATCGAATACCCTAAGGATAAAAGGGGAGAAAAAAATTGATTGATAATCTTAAACTTCTCACTTATTGTAATTACTTTACGCAAATATACAGTTATATTGTGCAAGTAGATGAAAATTCGCATTAAAATTATAAAATGATCATTTACTAGAAGATAAACAATAAAAATAGTGATGGTATTAATGGAAAAAGTATGCTTATTTACGAAAGAATATTGATTAAAAACATATATTTAAACGTAAAGTAATATTAATGTTTAAAATAATTTCACTTTGAAAAATGTACTTTAAATCATAATGATTATTCTGAAATATTATTTTTGGATCATGTTAGGCCACTGACGAAATTCGCCTTTATCTAATCGCCCCTTATACTTGGGAAATGTGGAAAGAGTTTAATTACTATGATCACTGAAATTATTTATGGAAACACGAAAACTGATCATTGTCTCGAGGTTCAAAAGTTGCCCACCATCCACTATTTTTCTTTTAGCAGCTTCATTTGGATGTATCGTAGTTTAGAAATTAATAAAAACAATTATATTCAGAGACCACAATGACAGCGACCTTTAAACAAATTCTCCGATTTGCTATTCAGGGTATTTGCTGTCTCTCTCTCTCTCTCTTCGTCTTAAAAGTTGCAAGAAACAGTGAAACAAATTTGACGTCCTAGTATAAAACGCAGTTGCAATTAATCTCCTTATACTCTGTGATAAACAAGGTATAAAATAAAGGCTTTATAAGCGCAATGATGATCATTCAAATAATTTGCGCATGAAGTTTCAGTCCCGGAAACCCAGAGACATTCAGTAAATATACTGAACAGCGTGACCATACTCGCTCGACAAATGAGCGCCACAGTAAAGAAAGACAGGCTAAATTAAATTGGACGCGAGCAATTTTATTAACTATAGTGAGTTAGTTGAGCTCCAGATGTTTAGCCAGAGTAAAAAATATTACCCTTTACCTATCATGACCCCTTGTCAATCAACAATGAAAATTTTTCAATAAATGCGCCGTGCTTATTATTTAAGTCTGGGTATTTATTTGCAGGATATAAAGATATATGTAATCAAAATACTGAATAATTCATGCATTTAACGTGTGATATTCCACAGAATCTCTAAAGCAGAGTAATAAATTTGAATTTAACCACTTACTCTACGGCCCAGAGTAAAATATCCATGAAAGGAAGGTTCAGCATTTACACAAGAGGAGACGGAGATAAGGATAATGAGAAGAGTAAGAAGAAGTGAGGTGAAGTTAGTATTAAGAGTAGCCCAGTGTAATCTCTCGTTGTGTATCCGTAGCTGCAGCCGTTTGGGCGTCATCTCTGATCTCTGCTCTCACGCATTGAACGTACATTTGTGTGATTCTGTGCATGGTCCTTAACGAATAAAAATGAACACCACCAATAGTGCTGCACATAGCTGCGCACGCTCGTCAATGGAGCAAATTGGCGGCTTTTCTATTTGTAGGCTTTCAAACTGGGATACGAAACAGGACGGTGTGCAATCACAAAAGCGGGCAAAAGTATTATTTACGTCAAATTAAATAGACATGAATGGTTCCGTCCACTTTCATGTCACCAGAGGTCATTAAATCTCATTAATATTTATTTATTACTAAAATAAGTTTTATACAGCTAAGATATGAATAAATTATAAAATTCAATTCATATTTAATACAGTATGTTTTTAAGCTGACTAACATGTGGATTGCTTTAATTCAAAAACTGTTGAAAATATAGTAATCGTTTTTTTTGAGGAAAAATATGACATTTCGAATGTGTATAACCAATGAAAATGTTGGAATGAATCATAATTTTTATTTATATATTCATGACTATCATGTATAAATTGGGGCAGTCATATTTTGCTTAATTTACCTACCATGAAGGTTAGAATGAAAAAGACCGTTTATTTACCCGACACTATTTATCATATGATTAGTTTTATTTCCGTCGATGCCACCAGAATCTTCTATCTATTTATGTCTAGATCTGGTGTGAAGTCGACAGTTTGCAATGTTGGCTCCAGTCACGAAAATGTTTGTAGCTGGTCCCTTGTTTACGTCAGGATGTCTGTAAATGAAGCCTTCGTCAGTCGAATGATCACAATTAGGGCAAACCACATATTAAGAGATATTTTCAGATGGGAGTGGCCATATAATTCTTCCTATTACGGATATAGAATATAAACAAGGATTTGAACATTGAAAACTCTTATAATTTCAGATAAGTAAACTGTTTATCTTGGCTTTGTATAAATATCCATTTTTATACTCATGATTCAAACTGCAAAATATTCCACTCACCGATGGTTTAAATAGTGCAACACAAATTATTGGGTCAGGTACAATTTCTAGAAAAATTGCACGTGATTATGAAAAATATTCGTGTTCTAAAAAATGTACCGTTAAAACTACAAGATTTAGTATTTAGTATATTAAATAAAGAATTCAGAAGGTCAACTTGCCTTTTATCAAGATTATTAACATTAGCATAAGAGGAGCTTAAACTGATGAAAATTTTGCAGAAACTCAACATTTTTTCGCTCAATAATTCCAACTTTTCTTGTCTAATTGTGTTACGCCCTCGTATGGCTAAAGGCACTTTTACTGACTTTTATAATTACCACTTATTTCTTGATAGATTTTTTTTATGAAGCAAATAATACCTACATGCTTCTCTGGAATATAGACAGTGAAATTATTTATTGATTATCGACTTCGAATTTTCGTGTCTGGATATGTAGTCTCGACTAGATTAACGTACATACACGTTATCATTTCACAACTGTCTTACAAGTCAGCCAATCATTAATGCAGGTTGAAAACCTAAAACTCATTTGTATTCAGTTAATACGAACATTATCTCAGGTCTAATATGTCAAGATAATGTAGACTACTTAATAATAAGTAAAATTTTTCTACTTTCTCAATCTTTAGGAGAAAAAATGAATTAAAGTTGTCAATACCCAGACTTAACCCTCAATCCGGAAATCAAGCATCAGAACCGCAACTACTTACTATTAGAAAACCTTGAATTTGTACTTCCTATCCCTTCAACCTTTGTGTCCCCGATAATGTAAACCCATCCACTACTCTTGCTCAGACCTCTAAAGATATTGTGCAACCTTCCACACCTTCAGCCCAGTCCCCACTCCAAGATTGTGTTAACTCTACCATTCCAAATCTTGCATATCTCGATCAAAAATTTCTCACACTCGTTTTGATAGAAGAATTACCTTACCCTCACGACTGGTCGAATGTGTATAATAACTAATTATCAAGCGTTTTCTTTCTATCTTTTTGCTATCTAATGACACGCTGAAGGAGGAATACTGCGGAGTTCACAACGCTATCAAAGTTGATCAGGGGAATCTTGCGTGCGCTAGAACATTCTGGAAAGTACGGAAGTGATACTGATGGCGTAGCAGTCAAGTGCGGACGTGCATACAGATCTCTTTCCAGCCAATCAGCTGTCAGTATTCCTACAGCGTGGCGTTGAACATATTTAACGATTAACATGTTAATAGTTCAACCACAACCGCGATAAACTCTCTCGACGCAACATAGCCTAGCCAATCTTGGGGACAAACTTATACTAGAGGACTCTGTTAGAGGTTATCTAGACTTCTTAAGAGGATTATTAAGGTTTAGCAAAAGGCATACCTGTGTTGGATTCACTGCAGGGGCTTAATAGCCAGAAGCGTTGCGTGGTGCAGGTGATAGAAACTGATAGGAGGAGTCTACTGCAGGACCTGGCTGCAGTAGTTGAGCTGATGGATTTATAAATAGTTTCTGTTTAAATTTTGATGAGGTGTTAGGGATTAAGTGAATTTAGGGCATCTGAGTTTGTTTTTAAGCAGCTTGACAATTGTCGGAACCACCATGGAACCACAGGGTCTTATCGTTGTGCGTTTATCGGCACGTCAATCAAAAGTCGTGTGGAGAATAAAACATTCGTTGTATGATATCATTATTTTCATCCCATTAATTACATTGTATTTACTCCTGCCTTCTTTGATGGATACCAACTGTTTTTTAACTATTTTAATTTTCTACTGATTCTATATATTCCAAATTGCAATATGTTGTCTGGCCCGACTCGGACATTTCCCGTTTGTATCACATAGACATTGGTCCTCTTGTCCCTTACGGGTTAACTCGGTCAGATTTTTCATTCAGCTCTTCTCTGTCTGTAGCATGTCATATCTTCTGTTGAGTCTCATTAAAGTATAACCCTCACCAAATGATACCCAATGGAGAATGTGGCGATTTGCATTTGATTTAAAGTCATAAAAATGTGTGAAAGTTGTTGATCAACATTCTTCAATAAGAATTGGCTTCAGTTCAAATTTTTAAAATCTTCTATGAGATGCCATGTTTTAAGTTTCTCTAAGCCCAGGTAAACCAGATTTAAGGGACTAATCAAATTAAGTCTTAAATTCCCTCATAGAACTAATGATCTTTCCAATACCAATAGGGAACTGCAAACTTTTCTGAGTAAGAAGGTCAAGTGTTGGGTCGGAAAGGTATGTGTTAGACAACTGAAAGTGAATGAGAGGTGCAGGATGAAGGGGTAGGAAGGGGAATTAGGATCGCCTTGGAAATACCGTATCGCGCCCCTACGGTCTCATACCATGAAGTATTTGTATATGCGCCGATCATACCTCGAGCTCATGAAAAATCTTTAATTTTCAGGTCAGAATGCCCAAACTTATCATGTTTTGTCTCTCGCAAAAGTTTTACCAAAATTTCTATATCATCTTGTCCAAAATGTATCTTAAAACAAAAATTAACTAAATAATTTCTTTCAAAAATCATGGTTCCATAGAAAAAACATTGGAAACGACACTGACTTGATTTGTCCAACGTTTCTACTTACGTTCTAAGCGTTTGCACAAAGTGGGTGTTGTTTTGTCGGCTGAAACGGAAATTTTGCTTGGTAAATGAACTCCAAAGTAAATTCCAAAACCCCAAGATACAATTCAGCAAACGATAACTTACTTTTATTTGTGAACAATATTAATTGTGTGATGGACATTAGTTAGGTATTTTATCGTGGGCGGAGCAATATGCATCGTGTTATTATGCGGCGAGCATCTAATAACCATCCAAATGTCAGAAATTGACATTCCAACTATTTTTGTGAACCTTTCAGGTAATATAGTTGACTGAAATAAATCTAAGCCAAACTTTTCCTTTATTCCCACTCCGTTATCAGAAAACACAATCTACATTTATTCAGTTTATACTAAAATTTTCGCTTACTAGTTGCATAAATCTACCTATTTAATAAATAAAAAATTTATGAAAACCATCTGGGGTATTTATAAAGATGATTTTGAGACAGGACAGTCCAGAGTTCGTCTCTGTTTTAAATGAGCGAAAGCTTCACAAATTCAAGATTTTGATTAAGACACAAGAAATTAAAAATATAAAAAGAGGAAGAAGTTAGAGGGAAGTTCTTATTTTCTTTCAAAAGTCTAAGTCCCGTTATTTCATTAAATTCTTTTGTTTTGTCATTAAAAAGTAGTATGATTAATAGGCACAACTCCTTTTGAACTAATGATCATTCCAATACCAATGGGAAACTGCTAACTTTCCTGAGTAAGAAGATCAAGTGTTGGGTCGGACAAGTATGTATTAGAAAAATGAAAATGAATAAGAGGTGCAGGATGAAGAAGTAGGATCGCCTTGAAAATGCCGTATCGCACCCCTACAGTCTACAGAGGAATTGGGAGGAAAGAGAAAGGCGTCAGTACTGAGAGAGGGCAACCTGGATTATTAAGAAATTGATGTACGGTAAAGTAGTTGACCAACTTTGCGTTCTTTATAAAGTGACTGGTAGTAAAGATATGAGCCAATCGGCGCGCGAAACATTGAGAGACTGTTTATGCCTGAGTCAGCGTGCACAGGTACTGCAAAGTTTATGATCTAATTTTTCTCCAATTGTCCTTCTGATTTACGCATAGAGGAATAATTTGAGAGATATTAGAGGTATATATAAGAGTATTTTTCTTCTCAACTATTGGAAGAAAAATAGGCAAATTGAGGCAACAAAACCGAGCCTTCTTGATGAAATAATACCGGTCATTAAGCATTGAACATCGTAGACACAATCCAAAGGACAAATCGTAAAATTTGAATTTGAAACGTGGATTGATTATTTAGTAAATGCTGTACAATCACAGTTCAAAAATCAAATGGAGTATGAATCTTTGACGCCTTGACGTTGCTCTCTGTATCTTTCTGACCCCTTTACCTTTACCACTGTTTGAGTTTGCTGTTCTTCGTTGTTAGTTGCTTCCCACAATTAAACAGATTGTAAATTTTTTTGTTTTACTGTGGGTAATAATAGTATGTACAAACAAAATATTGGCACGGTTGATAACTTTTTAGAATTGATAGCATTCCACAAGATTTGGCAATTTTAAACTTACTTCACTTGTTATGGCATCACTCAACACGCGATGAAAAGAAGGGCTATTTATCAAATGAGCATAATTTCAATTAGTACTGATGCAAATATTACCTAAAAATAGCGAGTCTAACAACTCTTGCTTTATTTGATCTTATCTTTATTTCTTCACATCAATCACTTGAAGTTGTCTCAATTAACTACTCAATTTATTTTCTATTAGAGGCACATTTGATCCGCTACGAATCTCTAGGAAGAGCAGAATACATGAAGCGTTTGTAACGAACTTAAATTTTAAAAAGCTCACTTTTTCTGTTCCCATCGTGTAAATTTCACTTTCCCTTACTACTATTGTTTCTTCCATAATGTTATTGAGTTAATACAGCCTTGGCTAGTTCTAGTCAACAAGAGAGAATCTGAGTTTCTTATTAGATCGGCTCCAGGATATCTCCCCTCCATAAGAGTTAAGCGATATGAACATTTCTGTTAATGGCTATGGCAGTTTTAATATAATACTTTATTTATCTTATGGGCCAGTAATTCCCCCCTCTACGAAGGCATACTCTAAAATAATTCATTTTTAGTCGAATGTCAAGTTAAAACCCCGTGACACTGTTCCTAAGCTAATTGGAATAACATCACAATATTTCTCCTAACCTCACTGACCAATAGGAATGCACCACTTGATTTTATGCATCCATACACTATCAGCAATTACAAATCAGTCAAAGCTAGACACAAAACATTCAGAAATAATTCCAAACCTTATCGTTACAGCCTAATAAATCAAATATTCTTAGTTTTATGCCGATCGTGGTAAGCTATAATATCCACCTTTCCGCCTTAATCAAGGCTTTGTGGTCTGCATGTCTGGTATGTCAGAGACCACAAAATCTTCCGATTTAATGATCACTGGCTACATTAGCCGAATGAGTTTCTTAATCGGATAAATTTAGCCTGAATTCCCAGAGCCATTAGGAGAAGTGTTCACGATAATTGACTTGGGAAGAGGGATACCGTGAGAAACTTCCATTCCATGACATCTCCTGCTGGATAAACGCGACCAGTGGGGTTGGCCAGCCACATTAATGCATGTGCAGGGATGAGAATTAATCTCGTGACCTCTAACGTGTCAGATATGCACGTTACCCATTGCGCCACCTACCATTCCTAAGACCCCGCTTACACAGCAAGTTTCATAAATAGTTTATTTTGTTCGAAAGAGGAAAAGATTAAAAATGCCTGTGTATATGCTGTGGCAATGAGAGTGCACGGAGAATAAGGAGAGAAAAAGGCAAGGGAAACCAATATTCTGCCAGTTTCAAAATTAACTCAAAGGACTAAGGGATAAGGGAAGGAACGAAAGGAGGCACAAACACCGAGGTACGAAGGCTGAATGGGAAGGACGGGAAAGGCATGGACAAGACAGGCGAACGCGAAGGTAAAATTCACGATGAGGAAAATGAGTTGCATGATTAAAACTCAAAAGAGGAGGCGATTCGGGTTCGAATTATTGACTTCCTTAGCCAAGAGGCGATGAGAGTATAGCAACACCACGTTTGTAAAACTCGCTTCCCTGTTCCTTAGTCTGCAGATCCACAGTGAAGAGAAGAGCAGAGCGTGCGGCATTCAAATAGACGGGTAGCTTAACTGCTCCTGGAATCAATTCATCTTGTTCCTCTTTCACAACTCTGAAAGAAACGCAAAAGCCAATATTAAATATACATCCATAACTAAAATTAGTGAAATAGAAAGCTTACCGAATCCATTTAAGAATAGTGAAAGGCATTTCATAGAAGATGGTCTTGGACAACTGAATGGTCTTAGCATCAGCGGGTTCAGCACCCATTAAACGAAGACCACTGACCACGAAAGCGCAGTCATCTGCAGGCAACGGCAGTGGCTTATCTTTCTGTGAACCGATGACCAATTCCATATTGAGGAATAGTTCTTCCAGAGCCCAACCATGAGTTTGAGCAACTGCTTGACGCGTCGCTGTGATGTAGGCTTCTGGCATGAACAGACCTCCCAACCAGATACGTAGACCACGCAAGCTGCCGGGATCTGATGAGGCTGCAGCTTCGCTTATCTCTATCAACTGACGAATTCGTGAGGCAAAGTCATTGATCCATTGAATTACAGTGAGATTCGATGGCACGGTATAGTAACGACGCCATGACGCCGGGATCAAACCCTTGGCCAAGTCCGACATCAATTCACGATGGTAGTTGATTGGCTTTATGGTTCCAGAACAAACCTACAATAAAGAAATAAAATGATAAACATTCATTTGATCAAATGAGATCCCAAATAGGGTTTCTGAGAAAGTTACATACCTTGATCACATTTGTTAGATCGTCTCTAACCGTATGCAAAAGTGTAGTACCAGCATTGATCTCCCGATCAAAGCATCTGAAGAGTGGATCAGCAATATTCTCCGTGGTTCTTTCCAGTGGTCTAAGACGTTCTGGCAATAGCGACTTCCAAGTGTCTGCACTGGCTTGCAATTGACGCATCCATGTTGGTCTGGTGTCTCCTTCCTCCACAGAAGCTCTCTTGACGAGTGTCGTAGCAGCCATTTCAGATCCTGAAAGCACATCATCTGTGCTAACGGCTTGTTGCATCTTGAGTAGGTTTCCAATCACCTCTTGGCCTAAAAAGAAATGGCGTTACCCACATAAGTAAAAGGGGAAGGAATCTCCGTGTTAGGGAAACTTAAAATGAAAAATAATGATATCTTATTAGTCGCCTGAACGAGTATGCTTTTTATCACCGTCATCCGAGACTATGAGAAAAACAGAGAACCGAAAACAGCACACACAAAAGACGGTTAATTAGAGGTGTTCATGACGTTTTAGAGCCTATTAAGAGGTTAAACAAGAAGGACGGTAGAAATAAAACGAAAAATGAAGTGGGAACACAGCAAATTCAAGACCCCCGCAAAAGAAAAGTACCTTTCTCATTGGCGTCTTCAGCTTCAACTGTGATAAATCGAAGCAGATGCGCCTGGAAGTTTCGAGCTACAGGTTGTTTTGTGTAAATAAATAACCGTAAAGTGGTTAACATTCAAACTAAAAAATTACTATTTGGACAATAAACATAAAATCGATATTAATAGCTTACCCATGTTGGTTAGTAGTACCTTCTCAGCATTGTTAGGCAATCCGAGCCAAGAAGGGGTTTGATTTGAGGGCAACTTTTTGGTCCAAGCGATCAATTCTTCACGAGAAATTCCCTCTGGAATGAGGATATTCTTTCCAGCCTGACCGTCAGCATCCTTGACCAGGACAAAGTCGTGATCAAAACTATTGCCAGTGAATAGACGTGATAGGAAAGTATTGAGCAGGGTCTGGTCGAAATCATTATCAATACGACCACCGTAGATACACTGAGACATGAGCTGACGAATAGCTGTCCAGGGGATTTGTTCAGGAGGCAAATTGGAGCGCCCTTTGCTAGTATTGTCCACCCAAGTATCGATTGTGTCACATGCTGACTTGAGATCGGATTCATTGAACTCGTAACGTTTGGTCCATCCCAAAGGCACATATCGAAGACGTTCTTGAACAACAGCATTGAACCAAGCTAGCAGGAAATACAAACGAGATCTCTCAGCTGGAGCACGAGACATTCTAGATGTTGAAATATTCGCGAAAGTACGCAGAAGGCTGGCCTTGATACCCGGTGGTGGTTCGAAGACAAACACTCGTCCAGAACGGAGGAGATTAACAGGCAACTTCGGATTGATTTCCATAGTGAGAAAGAGACGGAAGTTGGGATGTGCTTGGAAGGAGTGCAACTTTTTTTCTAATTGAACGAGCCAAGATGGAGCGAGATGAACATTCTTGAGCATAACCCATTTGCCCTGTTTAGCAGCAGTGTTGATAGCCTTTTCAGCCTGTGAGAAGCCTTCAGCTGAACCAATGGCGATGCCGGTTAGGGTCTTCTTCAAATCACTTGCTAGATCCTCTACACGACCACTTGGATCAAAGCCCTAAAAAGACAAAATTCAGTCCAAAAACCATCATACAACAAAAGAAAAAGAATTGAAAGGTAACTAAAAACTTACTGGAGTGGCACAGAGAAGAACAGGAATATTAGCCTTGATTTCTTGTTCAACAATTAATCCCAAATCAAGATTAACGCGAGCAATGTCCATGAACGTTTGACCGAAAACAGCTCCAACTAAAATGTGAGCACAAGCCAGGAGACGGTCTGGTCTGAGTGCTTGAATAAATAGGAGACTGTAAACAGCAGTTCCAATAGGTGTAGCCTGAGCAGAGGGCAACTCCCAAAGAGTTGGGACTTCAGTTTCTGGAGAAACCGCTTCAAGCCATTCATGGAACTTCGAATCATTAGCAATAGCTGATACGATGTTCTTGAAAGCCGGTAACTGACTCTGTAACCTGCTAATACTGGCCCTCTGTTCAATACTAAGACCTTTGATGTCAGGTAAGTTCTTGGTGTTTAGCAGACTTGCACCATCTTGTCCATGAAGGAAGACAGAGAACTCGGATTCATAGGTCACACCAGCGGCAGCTTTACCCTTAAGGAAGATACGAGCAAGAAGGACAGCAAAAGTAATCTGATCGCTATGGAGCATACCACGAGCAACACGATTGTAAGTAACTTGGAAGAGATCTTTGGTGATGATATCCAAACGAGTTTTGCTATCACTGACTCCTTTAAGATTATCATTCTGAGTGAGAACATAGTTGAAGATTGAGAGAAGGAATTGTAGAGAGTATTGGTAGAGGAAGTAGACTTGATTGAGTGCATCGAGTGTGAAGTAAATGCCTGAGCAGGCTTGAGACAGAGGTACGTACTGTTGCGAGACGTTGTCAACTTCCGTCATGATAGCGTCAGTTTCTTCAACCTTCTTAGCAACTTCACCAGCTTCCTTCTTCAGTGTCTCCAAGTTGGTTATGATCTTGTCATCATCGAGTAAATTACCCTATAAGCAATGGTAACCTCTAATTAAATTTAACATTTTAACAGAGCATCTTACTGATTGTTAATTGTGATAAAACTTGCCTCAGCAGCATTGAGAGCCTGTAATAAATCGTTCTCCAAATGACGCAGTCTAAGTTGGAATTCACCCTGCATCTTGAGCAAGTCAGATCTCTTGCTATCCACATCAGGTCTCTCAGCTTTGAGAACTGCATTCAGACATTGGCTCTGTAGACTGCTATGAGTGACAGTGAAATTAACAAAAGTGACTCTCGAACAGATATCAGGGGCAAATTCAACTGAAGGATCACGAGTAGACAGGAATATGGTGAAGGTAGGCGAAAGATCAATATCCTGGTCACCAAGGGTGATAAGCGTGCGGCCTCCTGTACGTCTGACTTCGCGATTGAGTACAGGGTTGAGAATAGGATCGTAGGATTCGACATCTTGTACAAGGAGTGGCGTGCCGAAACGCAGAGAGGACTCGAGAGTCTTTCTAAAGGATTCGTCTAAGAAGGATGTCTTGGCAATCTTTCGAGCCTTGAATTCCTCCATAATGAACTCAATAGCCTGTCCACTAGGATCGATAATAAGAGGATAGCGATTGAACCTATGAAGAATGATTGCGTTCTCAACACTAAGTTCATCATTCGGTAGAGCACTGGCTTGCCAACGCAGTCGTTCATCTGGTGTAGAGAGGTACTCGACACGGGCTAAATCAGGTCTGAATTGAATTCCAGCATTCTTCAAATGAAGTGCCCATGAGGAGACAAGACTGAGGCGCAAGCTCTGGTCAAAGTAGCCAGCGTAGGCCATGAAAGCAGAAGAGAGGAGACAATCTCCGATAATAGTGGCCATTTGGGATCGGAACGTTTCTGAACCAGCCTCCCAACGTGTTCGTTCACTGCTTAGGGATTCAATCAACGCAACCGACCGTTCAACCTAAGGAGAGAAAACGTTTGAATGTATACCAATGATAGTAAGTTGGCAGAAGTAGGAATCTCAAATACAAACCTTTGCTTCGACAGAGGCCAAATCAGCCTTGATAGACTGTGCTTGACTAATCAACACAGCGTACTCATCCTTATACTTAGCGATGGATTTCTCAAGAGCTGCAATTGTGGCTTCAACATCTTCAGCCTTCTTCTCGTTAGCTTTAGCTGCCTCCTCAAGAGCTTTGAGTTCATCGCGAAGAGGCTCAACTTTCTTTAGAATATCTGCGTAGCCAATCTATGAGAAAGAAGTAAAGTGCTAGATATTAAGTTGATAGAGGAAACTCAGAATTGATTCAGCTCACCTGAGCAATAGCCCATTTAACCATCGGTCCACAAGCAGTAGAGGCACGATTAACCTTCTCGTAGTTGAATTCAGGATTCTCAATATACTTTTTCTTCATTGTCTCACGAATTGAATCACTGAAAAATCAAAGTGTAATTGTTATTAACCAACTAGCAGTGTAAACACAAACAAAATCAAAACAAAAGGAGAACAGACGTAATATCTTCAGTATCGAAGTTGAGAATGCTCGGCACAAAGGAATCCTTGACAATGACCGTCAGAATCTGTCGCCAGTCAGTTGATTTCTCACCCAGCAGAAGACAGATGGCTTCGAGAGCCATCTTAACTGCAGGTGGAGGATTACGCATAGCCTTGATTTCCTGAATATCCTTTTTGCGGATGCCCTCGACGGCTAAAAATTAAATCAAAACATATACACTCAATTGTTTACGTTTGAATTAGCGTAAATGTATCTCAAAAATGAGTGAATCATCAAGCGAGTATGATTACCTTGTTTGGCATCGTTAACAGCCGGTTCAACTTGACTAAGCTCCTCCATGACTAAAGCTCTCTTTTCTTTGATGTATTCGCGTTGTTTCCCCAATTCGACTTGTAGGCTCTGGCTAGTAGTCTTCTTCTGTTCAGCTTCTTGTTGATCTTTAACCATTTGCTTCAACTTGGCGTTAGCAGCATCATTCATTTCTTCTAACTCCTTGCTCTTCTTTGTTAGGGACTTCTGCATCACTTCAACTTGCTCCACTGTTTCCTTAATCTTCTGCAGACCAACATGCAAGTGGACTTGTTGCTCTTCTAAATTAGATCTCTTTTCTCCGATCAGTTTGACGTAGTGGCTAATAAAATCAAGGAAGTGACGAGGTGTAATAGCCATTGTTCGGCCACCACGTTTCTGTAGGCGTTCATTAGCACGTTGAAGGGATTGGTGAACAAAGACAAAGGCATTGACAACCATATCACGGTAGGTTGGTACATCAGGCAATAAGCCTTCAGCAACATAGGGAACCATTTCCGGAGTCTGGTAGTCTGGGCGTTCAAGATCCAACTTCTCAGTGAATTCCTTGCCCACCTGGAAGTAGGCTTCAAGTGACCAGTCACCAAACCAATTTAGGACACATCTGTTGAACAGGGCAGGAGATGTAGCTGCCTTGTCCTTCAGACCGTCAGAAGATGGATTCATGGTGAAGACCACATGGAGATTTCGACAGATTTGATTAGTGAACCACTTGTAGAGTTCTTCTTGTGAATCAACCATCAGACCCTCTCTCGCAGCACCTTCTTTACATTGTGTCATCAGAGCTGCAAACTCATCACCTTCAAATAAACCAGGAACTTCACCGTTTGCAAGCAGAGTGTTCATTCTTTCAAGAAAGCTTGAGTCCATCACGTTTGATTCGTCCATAATGAAGGTAATTTTCTCTCCTTTACAACCAGCTCGACGAAGGACATTTCTCAAGTCATCATCAAAGTCTTCTGCAGTGTACTTGTTATGTACCTTTACTTGAAACACAGAAAGACCATTCATCCATGAGACAAATCTTGAGAGGGTAGTCTTGCCAGCACCACTGATACCAATCAACAAAAGATGACCCTGAGCTTGTCTGAAAACTCTGTCAATCCTGAGGACATGATCAAGCACTTGGTTAAAGAGAACCAGAGGGACATCAAGTTCTTCTTCATAGAAGACCTTAAGACGAGCTTTAACATGTTCACGAAGAACCTCTTGATCAACAGCGACGTAGTCCTTCGAGAGCCAATTGCTAAAGAGAATTGGACGCTGAAGTGCAGTAACACGGTCGATAAGTGGGAAGTAAGTAATTGCAACTTCGTCAATATTCTGATCCGTCCACAAACGTTCGCTGTCTTCAATCAAACGATCTTGGAAGAGACGCAGAGCTTCATGAGCCCATATGCGTACAAGACCTTCAACTGAAAGAGATTCTAGTGGCTTGAGAGCTTCATGGATACCACGCACCCATCGTGTCAGTTCACGAGGACTGTAAATGTAGTGTGGTTGCATGTCAATGGTGAATCTCTTTTGAGAACGGAGATAGAAGTCAACCATAGCGTTAGTGAGTGAATCAGCCTGCGGACGGAGAGATGGAAGCATTCTGAGCATAGCACGGTTAAAAGTGCCGTAGATCTGTTTGAGTGACGTCTCCCCGGGATAGTCCACATAGACCACAGGTACATGACGCAAGAAACGATGCGAGAGAGGCTTTCTACCGGGATCTGTAGGTGGGTTACAAGCACCAACGAACTGAATGCGCTCAAAACGCACCCATTGCATGTCGGTTGTTTGATAGAAACCAGAATGTTCGAGCATTTGTCTAAGGAAACTGATGACACGTTGAGTGCCATACTTGTCTTCATTGGGCAAGTTGATTTCATCACAGAAGAACACGAGCCATTTGTTGATTTGTTGAGGGGCGAGGACTAGACCATTTGGAGTCTTGCGGTATTCACAGTACTGATCAAACGTCTTCAGCATCAATTCAGGTGTTGTTGCACTGGAGAAGTTCAAACCAATCACTTCCATATCAGGAAGGCTTCTTAGAGCACTGAAGAGGGTCATAGTTTTACCAGATCCAGGGGGACCGCACAGGACCATCGGTCTGTGCTCAGCCAGCCAGGTATAGAGTAGAGCCTCATGTCTAACGGTATCAAGTGTAGGCACAACAACATCCATAGTATTGATTTTATGGGACTCCACTTCGACGACAGGTACCTTGTTGACCCATGGTTGCCATTCACCCGCCAGAGTGACCTCATAATCAATGATCGGTGCACCAGAAGGTGGAAGAGGGATAGTAGTAGCCTGACGGACGAAATCGCTCATTTCCATGCGCACGTCAGCAGGACCATCACCAGCTAAAGCCCAGATAATTGCATTAATGAGAGCCTTGCTCACGTAGGACTCCATCTGTTCAATCGGCATTGGAAAATCAGTATGAGTAGCATTGTGCATGAGGACAACTCTAACAGTCTGCTTCAAGAGTGAGAAGAGACTGGTAAGTGCACGAAGCTGAGTAAAGTCCATCACGTGATCGAGATCTTTGGCAAACTCTAGACAGCGGGAAACAAGCCCAGAACTGGCGAAATAAGGGACAAGCATGTTTGCAATGTCACGTTGAGTCTGGAGAGTGGGACTAACGAATGTTTGGCCACCTTCAACAGGAGATTTAACCTGATCGCCGGCTGCCTTCGCCGAAATTGTAGCCGGATTTGTAAAGCTCAAGTCAGCATCTTCGTCTTCATCAATTGGGACGTTTTGAAGGTAGCGAAGGAAGTTGGCCATAACCATTTCAGGAGAGACAACATCCTCAGAGAACCAGACCATACCACAACGGGAAACAGTGGCCAGAGTGGCGTAACGCAGATCCTGGACTTCAAACATGATTCTCACATTCGGAGGAATACCTAGACGTTCACCGTTGGGCAGGGTAAGCAGTTTATTATCATCTAACACAGAGTTTAAGTTTTCAACCCATTCTGGATCAACATCACCATCAAAAATGATCCACTGACGCTTTTGCGATTCGCCACGGATGCTATCGATGATTCTGAAACAGACGAACAGACATTTAAAAGAAGCACAGATATCATTTCGGACTGAATGGAAATAAGATTACTTTCTGAGAGTGTGAGTGAACAGACCATCAGTCCATTCACGAGTGTTGGGATCAAGGTAGCCATAAAGCGAGTCCTTGCTAATCGATTTCGGATCAATAACATGAGCGACGCCCTCAACACCTTCTACACGTTCGAGAGCTTTGAGAAGAGCTCGCCAAGCCATAGATTTTCCACTACCACTGGGACCAACCATCATGAGACCATGATGAATGCAAGTGATCTGGTAAAGTTGGAGAACCTTTTCAACCCACAGAGCACCACTGCTTTCCGAATTGTCATCGCAGTACACCAGGAACATCTCTTCACATACGCGTTTCAATTCACGACGCAGATCTTCCATTGGCGAGGCGTGATAGTCCACACCTGGAAAAACGTCTTTCAACAAGGAGTAGAGCAGTGGGATATCCTGGGCAACCAACTTCGGCACCATGGTTTCCATAATCGACTGAATGAGAATCTCTTGTTCTGGAAGGTTTTCTGCAATGTTGGCCTCGTTGATCTATACAAAAACAAGTGGTGTTTAAGGAAAGCGACAGATAAAAGGATTAAAACTTCCGGAACAGGGAATTTACTTCCTCATTCTTAGCTTGAAGTGCATCTTTAATGCGTTTAATACGATCACGTTTCACATTACCAGCTGAAACAAGGACAGATTTCAGTGCGCGAAGACCAAAGTCATAGTGAGTTTGAGGTGAAAGCTGTTCATCACACAGTTTGAACAGAGGTACAACTTTGTTTGATAGCAATTCTGCTGTACGGAAGCCCTACAAAGAAATAAATAACAATTATAATGACCCATAGCATCTTAAGCTAGGAGAAAGTTGAACAGAACAAACCTGTGAATAGAGCATGACTTGAGCAATCAATTGACGATCTGGTTGAGTCATAGCCAAAGAACGGAACAGTTTCTTCAAGTTATCGGGCAAGTTGGAACGACCAGCGTAGCCGGGGTTCATTGTGATGAAGATAGCCATATCAGGGTTCACAGAAAGCTAAATATAATTAAGGGAATGAATAGAATCATGAACGTGAGACGTTAAGAGAATGATAATTGAATTTACATTCTTGCCCAGCAATTCCACAGTAACATCTTTACCAGCCAGTTGGTCTCTCAAAGCCTCCTGAATGCCTTGAATTTGTTGAGAAACAGCGGAAAGCATTCTCTCCTCCAGACGGTTAAATTCATCGAAACAGCCCCAAGCACCAACTTGGCACAGACCCACAAAGATTCTGCCCATAGCATGAAAGTCAAATGTCTCATCACAGTTGAATACCAACACGAAACGACCCAACTGCATACCGAGAGCTTTCACAGATTCGGTCTTACCGGTACCGGCTGGACCAAATGGTGAACCACCCAAACGAGCCTCCAAAGCCTGGGTCATTGTCAAGTAGCACCGGTCAGTGAGAGGAGTCTGCACAAGACGGTCCATTACACCGAGATACTCAAAACCATAGGCGAATTTGGCATTAGCCATGTGGATTGATACTTGGGCCAGAGGGTCAGATTGCTTCGGGTCGAAGTAGAAGCGCATTTGAGAGAGCCAAGCGAATGATTGTGGTGATTTTACATCACCTTTAATGAGTGATCTGAGCACATCCCGCTGATGAACGTGTTCCATGATGAGGTGTTCGAGTTTGCGTCGACGAACTGGTGGCTGTTCACTGAGTACAGTGTCAGCCAGAAGTGTGAGCATTGCTTCTACAGAACGAAGACAAGCTGCCAGAGATACCTCAGGTTTTCCGCTATTCAGTGCCGCATCAACCGACTCTGACCAGCAGATTTGAGCTGCAAGAACCACCAACTGAGCTTGATACTTGTCTAACCATGCAAGAAATCCATTTGATTCCAGCGCAGACGCCGATCGAAGTTTCTAAACAATAAACGAAGAGAAACTATAAGTAAGTGTCATATATACTGTAAGCATGCAACAGTTACTTAAAAGATTTAAGTAGCAGCCTAAAATCAGACGTGGACAGAATGTGAACACAACATAGCTCTTACCATCAAGGCATCGTCAAATATATTAAACTGGCTCTATAATTTACCAACATGAAAATGAATTCTTACACAACTAAACAAAAGAAGATCTACATACCTGCAATTCAGTGACAGCACTGGCAAGGCAGGTTGCAAGAGTGATTCGCATTTCCTTCTCCAACAGTGTTAGCCAATCGTTGATAGTAGGATTGTCTTTGATTGAGACTTTGTGTACGAAATTCACTTCTTCACCCTCTTTTGAGATCAAACCGAGAACTTCGGTGCATTCATCATTTAGTTTTATTGCGTTCACACCAGCAAACATCTTTTTGAAGTGCTTTTGCAATCGAGGAATGTTCTTGCTGTTACCAATGATTTCGAGTAAGTCTTCATCACCGACGAAATAAAATCTGGGAAACAATTTACCGAATTAGGCAACGTAATTAATCGATTTATAAATATCAAGAGAATGATTTTACTAACCTCGGGAAAGAAGATCTCTGTCTCTCAAGATATTCACCAAGAGATCTTTGAATCTTCGAGAGTAGATCAGCAAGCCTTTCCAGTTGCCGTTGAACATTAGGGATATTGAGTACATCCATAACAAGAGGAGACTTTGAGACCTTTTTTAGCAGACCAAGAAACTCTGTACTGACATTTGAGAAGCGTTGAGATTCCTGAGCAAGAAGAGTTTTGATATCAGCCGACCCAGAGAAGATTCCATCCAGGTAAACCCATCTTCTCTGAACATCAATCCACACATCGAAGAGGGCATTAATTCGATTAAGCCTATCTTCCCAAGTCAGAGCTTCTTCTTCAAATTGTTTGAAGTAAGGAGATAGCTTCATGGCAGACACGCTGTTTATATGCTCTTTCACCTTATTAAAGAGATCATCCCAACCACGGATAAGACGACAACGGTTTTGATAGACAACCAAGTCAAGTTCATAGGTTTTCCAGACTTCCGTCACCTGTTTCATGAATTCTTCCAGCGCCTTCTCACCCTGGGCAACAAGGAATACATCTCGAATGATGGCTTCATTCTTCTGCAAGTCTACATCCCACAGCTGACCAAGAGTGAGTTCGGACATGACCCAGTTGACATTCAGCTT
The DNA here is from genome assembly GCA_900708905.1 of Hymenolepis diminuta. Lineage (NCBI taxonomy): Eukaryota > Metazoa > Platyhelminthes > Cestoda > Cyclophyllidea > Hymenolepididae > Hymenolepis > Hymenolepis diminuta. The sequence continues at coordinate 945,973 of CAADRB010000028.1, read as the reverse complement.
GCGAATGAGTGTACGCCAATGACGCTCCTTTAGAGCCTCTGATTTGAGGTCAATGACAATGGGGTTAACCTTAGCGAAGTTCTGCACAGTGCGACGGATGTGTTCGTAAGCTGCGTAGTGACGAAGTCTTGCAGGCACTTCCTTCAGCCGCCGTACCATCTCATCAATCTGTTGACGAATTTTGCGTGGTTGCACGGTTTGCCAAGGTGTTTCACGAAGCTGATCAATCTCCTCCCAGAAGCGAGACAGTTCAATCCACACATTCTTAAGATCCTACAAGCAAAAATAGGTAAGATTGTAAGTTATACACCCATAAGAGACCGTAACCTCTGACTCTGTAAACATGAACGTTGACTGCTACACTGTAAACGATCGTTTAAGGCGGGCATTAATGACATGATTTGAACAATAGGGGAACTTGGTGGTTTTGAACTGAAATTTAAGTTTTTCTTCGGACAGAATTCTTTGTGTAGAACAGTGGCAGGAAAAACTTCCTTTCCTTCCATCTTCTTCTAAATTCAAGATAACTTACTTTCATTAGAACTCAGGGAATTTCCAGTTTGAAATAAATGAAATATACTTCCTTTAAATACAATGAATACTTAAATTGAAAATAAAATAAACATATAACTGAGTTCGCACTCGCTTACCTGAAGTTCCTCCAGAGCGACATTGACCTTCTCTTCACTTGGCGGTAGAACACCTTCTTCAGTAAGCTCTAAAGCTTCTTTAGCACGTTGAATGTTGGCTCTTTCCTCCTTCAACCGCAAGAATTGACCTTCAAGAATGGTGAGGGCCTTAACTGCCTCATCTGGCTTCATATCACCCTGAATCGGTTTCTCCTTGTGCCAACTATTCAACAACTCTGCCGTCTTGCTTTCAATTGACTTATCCTCTGCGACAATTTTCATTTGAAGGCTGGCAACCTCAGTGGAAATACTAGACTCCTTGCGTCGAAGAATCTCCTGAAAGGCACTCCATTCACCCTGAATATTCTCTGAATCTCGCCAATTATTGGGGAATTGGAAGCGATCGCGCAGTAGGATATTCTGACCAGATTTGTAGAGATTCACCTGTTTCTCCCACTGCTTCAACTTACGTTTGAGAGATTGGGTGTAGGTGATGGTGTTTACAGCATCACTGGTGGCCTTTGAATCGATTGAACGCTTCTCCAATTCGCCTCTGGCCTCGGACACCTGCTTGTAAAAGTCTTGCATCTCGTTGCCCAAATTGCTACCGAATTTGTTGAGGATTTCCTTGTGCCAGGTATCGTACTTCATTGTTACTGTAGACTGAACCTTCTCAAAGTCGATAAGGATCGGGCCGAAGGATTTTTTGGACTCTGAGACATCAAAGTGTTTTCGCATCAACTTGATTTCATCGAGCACATTCATCCAAACCTAAAATCAAAACAGTTAATAACAAATAAATTAGGTATCATCCCATGACAGAATAGCTTTACTGAGTAGCAATACCATACCTCAAGGTTGTTTCCAATGCGATTGTAGACTTGATCAAGTTGAAGATCCCAGAGAGCTTGGTAGGAGGTCCATGTCTTCACATATTCATCAGTTTCTTCAATGATATTTGCGATGGAATCATAAGCATGATTGAGAACATTGCTCTCCTTTGAGAGTCGTGAAATCAGATTCATATTGTGCTGTTGGGTGTCCTCGTCCGCATTCAAACCAACCTAAAGGCGAAACAAAAGGAATTAGACATATGAAACACCTGTATAACAATTCCCAAATTCCTTGAGTAAAGCACTGGGCTTTTTACTTCTATATAAGATATTCACAGCAATTTCGTAATCCCCAGAATCGTTTAACAAAAGACTGAACATGTCAACCGGACAGATACTTGGATAGGATTGTTTTACGGACCATCTGACATTGTCTTACCTGTGACCGTGTGAAAAGAAGGGGAATATCTTATCGAATCAAGAGACAGTTGTTAAAATTACAGATGACACTCCAAAGGCACTGTGAATCCTTTCTGGTTGATGAAATTGCATTCTGCCACCTTTCCTTAATCGCTAAGTATGCACTGATGGGCCTCATTATCGTGGCCTCTGACCTAGCGGTACAACACTAGTGTATATGGGTTCATGCTTCGTACCTGATAACGTGAATGTTGAATTCTTGGCAGATTGAAAATGATATTCTGCCAAGCAGTGAGTTGAGAGAAGAGATCGTGAGAAGCGACCTCAATGCTGGGATGTAGGTGCATCTGTTGGTTCGAGATACGCAGTTCCATGTGGATTTTCTTTATTTTGGGTTCACCACCGAGACGCTGTTGGGAGACCATCATGGAGGTCAACATCAGGTCGTCGGGATCTTCAATGTCATCCTGAATTAACAAGAAAGGAAAGATTGGAAAGCGTTTTCAAAACTGAAATCATATATAGGTAAGAAAACTCCTTTATAATCTATCGGTTAACAGGATGCGAAACAGGATGTCTTTTCCAGCATATAGAAGCAGAATAAGGAATCAAACTACCTGAATATTAGCGAAATAAATATAAACGAAACAGTTCTGGTTTCAAAGAAACTGTATTTGCTAAATCAGATTGAAACATTAACTTTGGTTACGTTAATTAAGTATTTTGCATATGAAATGATGATAAGAGCTTTTTAATCAAATTTGAAAACAAATACTCACTTTAGCTTACCTATTTTGTGATGGGAACTAAAATAAACCATACTTTTAACCAAAACTTAATAAAACAACCCATCGCCCTCAGTGAGTAAATTAGGAATCTCTTGAGCAGAGAACTGTGGTGGATAATTTAGCTAAAGGATGATAATGATTAAATAAACGCCAATATTTAGTATTTAGACGAAAGTAGATGTAAATTATTTTATGTAATCAAAAGATAATTAAGTTGGCTACAGCGAATGCTGAATAAAAATGCCTATCATGCAGATGGAACATGGAATAATAAGTTCATCTGATAGTACTTAGTAAAAAGGGTAAATAGAAGGTTCAGCAAATTATGAATAGAACTTAAATTGTGGAAATTTATTAAAAAAAGGAGAAAGTGAATCTTAGAATCTTGAGCTATTCCTCATCTAGATTTCTATATGAAAGAACTTAAAAATTTAGGGATTGTTATCATTTCTAGGTGACTATCAAAAGTTTTCTGATATATCAATTCTCACCAAAGTATTCAATACCTTAATTCATACAAGAGATACCCAACAAAGAAATATACTTCAGATCGAAGAGTGCATTAAGACATGAGGCGTTCTTCGATTCAATTAATTTTGAGTATTCTCCACCTCCATTAGGGGAGTAATAGAAAATGACTTAGGGTTATTAAGTAAATATTTTAATCCCACGTATGTGTATGCAATGCCCACAAGAATTCAAACATCGAATAAACTAAAGAGAAGAAGACAGACCTATTGGACTGCCTTCTTTTCAGTTGATTAAAATGAGCAGAATCATGAGAAATGAACAATAATAAAAATCTTCCTAAAAAACAGACAATTTTTGCATAACTCAGTAAATTAAAATATTTATTTTTCTTGAATATTCATGTGAATTATGAAGATTTTACTAATCATTTCTCATGGTTAACCATGAAGCTTACTCAGGACTACTAAGCACATTTCACTGCCTTGTTTTTTGAAAATAGCTACGTGCTCCTCATTTTCCAATGCACACTTCCATTTGGGGCCAAAATGGCGAAAACCCTGTGCATTCTACTTACAACTATTGAGCTTAACTGGCATTAGTTAAATAAAAAACATTGAAAACCCCTTAATATATTGTGATCATATATTATCACAAGATATTCAAGAGTGCACTTAATGTAAAGACAATCACCAAAGTCAAATCGGCGATAATTTTAATACGATACACGTATACACAAAGAAAAAAAGCAAACAGAAGCAACTCTCCCCCCCCCNNNCTCCATTTAAAAAAAAGCCAAGAAAAGGTGAACTTATTAAACATTATGATATTACTGTGGAGATGCAAGATTTATTAATGACATTTGGTTAGGGCATGTGACGAACGATATCATTTTGTTGTCCAAAAAAGTTAGGATGGAAAGTTAATGCGTAGGATGAGGATCTGAGAGTTTAGTTAACATTCCAAACTACGATTGCAATCATCTAATAGAAAATTAGCACGTTAAATTTACAGGTGAATGTTTTTAAAATATGTTGAACTGTTCTGCAATTATTCCTAGTGTTTGTATATGACGTAGAGAAATCCTGTGATCAATTCAGTTTAAAGTGGGATTTGATCTAATGAGGATCTGAAATGATCCGATACATATGAAAATATTGGAGACTAGGAAAAGGAAACTGTTATATTAATCATCCACCCACAAAATTCACTTTTCTTCTTCTAGAACCTTGAATACTTCAATTGAGAGCAAGTAATCTCAAGTATTTTCCACCTCATGTCGACAGCATAGCCGCACAATCATCTATTCATTAGTATTGCAATCGACCTAAGTTGAGACGCAAACTCAACTAAACACAATCAAATGAACTGCAGCTGTGTGTTCGCGCCAGTAACCCGAATTATTTTTAGTAAGGTGGTGTGGATACAAAATAACAAACTTTCTCTACTGTGGAGTACGGTCAATATTAATCTTTGATTTCCAGACCAAATACACTCGAATAATTTGACTGAAATAAACACGTAGTACTTTTTTATTTGAATAACGGCATTTTATTTCAATTAAATGATAACGACCGCGGATGATTGTAGGATAATTAATTCAAATGCTACAATTTACTTCAATGTTGGAATCAGAAAGTGTCGTTAACACATGACAATGAAAGAAAAAGCGCTTTTACATGGTACCATTAATATGCCTTCGTGAGAGATTTAAAAAATCAAGACCCCAGGATGATCAATGGGAGGTACAGTCACACAGTACTGCCTATTGCGCAAGGGAGTGAGCAAGTTCTCTGCAATGCGTGTGAAAATTTTAATTTTGCGATACCCTTCATTATTGCACACATATACCCACAAATGCAGGAGGTCGTTGATACATGCTCCAGAAAAAAAAAACTAGAGCGTAAAAAGCGAGAGCGGTTGATAAAAACACGTTCAACCCCGCTGGATAACTGCTGAAACAGGCAATCAAACAGGCGTACAGGCAAGCCTCGTATATGTACTTACAGCCTGATTCTCATCACAGTGCAAAACTCGTGTCCATTCGCGGATTCCTGCTTCTAAACGCGTGATTAATCGGTTCTCAACTTCCACGTCCAATTTGGCTACCCATTCAGCCAAGTTGGAGTACTTGTGTAGGTTCAAATCGTCCACTAGCTTCTGAACTTTCCCTAAAAAAGATTCCGAAGAGACGGTTAGAGAACAACGCATGGTAAGCTTAGAGAATCACGCTACTTACCTATAATTTCTTCAAAAGATTCTTTCGTGTAAGGACAAGTGACAAGGGCCTTTAGCTGAATGTCAATTTCACGAGTAACTTGAAGCAGATCCTCAACCTTCTCTTGGAACTGTATAATTGCCTCAGCAAACTTTTGCACAAAACCAGAAAGTCGGTAGGAGTCCCAATTGAGAGGAATACCTTCGGATATTAAGCTCTGAGCCTCACGACGCAATCCAGCACACAGAATAGCCAAATTTTGGGCATTATTGGCATCAATCTTGGCACAAGTTGCCTCATAAATTTGGACACTTTGGTTGAGGGATGTGGCCGAAGGATACAGGATATTTGTCTGATGTGCTCGGTTCACAATCGAGAGGGGAACCCGAAAGCCCATTGCCTTCATACATCGTACCTAAATAGCAAAAAAATGATCAAGCTAGAAGCTAGTTATTCCCGTTTAACGAATTCTAACCCTCTGACTAAAGCAGTTGACGTGTTTGAATGCATAATGAAGTAGCGAAGGTGTACAAAAAAATTCTATTTACATGAAGGAAAGTATCGATTTTGGTCGAGGTAATTAATCGTTTGCATTCTATCAGCCTCTGCACATTGGCAACACTTAAACACTATAGATGAGTAGTAGCTAGTTTGTGTGCGAAATAGCGCCAAGTCACATACCTCCTTTGAGAGTGTGATAACATCGAGCATGAAGGTCACAGTGAGTTTCATCATTATGGTAGTCTGCGTCGAGCCATCTTTGTTGGGAATTTTCACTCGCACAGGTTCAACACAGAAGATGTGACGAGTGGCATTGAACTGGGTCTGTTGAACTTTGCGACACCAGTCTTCAAAGATGGCGTTAGTGTTCAGTTTTGATTTGAAGTCCTCTCCATTTGACTTGAGATCTTGACCTTCTCTATGATGCTCCCAGCCTTTGCCTAAAGCAGAAAGCCAATTTTACACTTTAGTTGGTAACTAAGCAAAGGTGTAGCGGGTAAATTCAATTTGGCATACCCAGCACGTCCTCAACACGTCGAAGATATGTATTTAGTCTCTCCTCAATTTGTCTAGCCCAGATAATCGACCCTGCAACCGGGGGAATATCCCTCAATTTGCACAGACGGTAGGCTCGAGAGAAACGATACTGGTTTTTAAATTTCTCATGCAGAGCTTCAATGTCTTCTCTCACTCGATTGATCAACTGCGTCTGGTATTCTCGAATAGCCCCACGAATGTGTGGGCGAACAAAGAGGGCGTTAAAACGAGAAAAGTAACGGAACATCTCATTGGCACTCTTTGCGGTTCCCAGGAGGTCTCGTAATCTAGCTGCGATTCGTGTTTCTACGCCGTCAATACGCTCCTCATAACTAAAATCAAAGCACGCGGTAAGACAGGAATACTGGAGAAATTGGAAAGAGACAGAGCAAGAACTCACAGTTTGATAGTAGTGTCCCAAACTTCCATGCCTTCTTTCGAGAGATCGAGGCAATCAACTTCTTTCACCAAATCAAATGCTTTATTCACTTCATCTATCGCATTAGCATCAGCAGCATCTAACAACGGTTCATCAGTCTGAGTTTTTGATTCGTCATCTTCAGTCTTTGCCTTTGGTTCAGGCTGAGTTGTTGAAGTACGTGCAGTTGGTCGGACTCGAACAATGACCAAGCGGAGTTGTTCGTGTTGATGCCACAACCTAGAAAGTAGTAGATAACAAAGGTTGGACAATGAGGAAAAAAAATATGAATTTCCAAACCCGAAAGACATACTTTCGGAGATTGTCAAGTCTTGTCTGAAGTTGACGATGAGCTAGATTAGTTCTCCAAACCATTCGAATAGGCTCTTCTCGTTTCTTTTTGCCAATTTCTCTCAGCAAACTCTGAATCTTCTCATATTCATCATCCCAAACACCAAAGACATCGAAACAGGCCGTCATTATGCGCTCAAACTCCTCGAAAGGCATGTGCATGAGTCGACGTGTACCGAGAACTTTTAACAACTGGGAGGTGAGATCACGAGAGATGGCTTCAATTAACTTGAGACAGCGTTGGAGGGGATACTTGGTGTTTCGGATCTTTCGCAAATGTGTGAAAATGTTTTGGAGGGCAATTTTAATCTTATCCAAATCGGTGGCCGAGAGCAGATCATTAAGGGGGAAATCTTTCATGAGTGGATTGTAATCATTAACCATGTCAACAGCTCGAGTTAGACCAGTATCAGTATCAAAGCTGACAGTGGCTAAGAACCGCTTTGCTGTGCGCAGGATTTCAAGGGTGAGGGTAACTTCTAGTGAGGATCGCTTTTCTTGAATTCGTGATAAGGCTCTTTCTAAATTCAACCAGAATGTCACCTCTTGTAGAGCTGTGCCAGTTGAGGGGTCTCGATTCAAATTGGTCACCTATTTGATTAAAAAAACATGAAACTTTTCAATTCTATTAATCAGGCAGAAAAATGAACTGCTCTGAGAGGGTTAACCTTTTGAATATCCTTAATCCATCTGTTAACACCAGATTGAAGCGTGTTCAAAAAATTTGAATCTTGGATGTAGGCATCAAAGTCAGATACCTTGGCCCTTCTTCCCTCATCATTGCACTTTCTAATCACCTGAAGAACTGTGGGATTAATATTAAGGGTTATTTCAGGAATGTCAATGTTTTGTTGTAAATGAAGAAGGCCAATTTCGAGTTCTGCAATATTCTTTTCAACACTGGGAGCGACTTTATCGCCATCCCTATAGAAAATCGGTCATTCGAGATAAAAAATAATTACCGTTCAGCTTTTCCAGATTCTTTGATATAGGATTTATAATAGGGACCAACAACATTGCTGATCATAGAATGAAGGGTCTCAAACGGCGAACCATCGGACAATGTAGCCATTCGCAATTGGGAACCGAATGATTTTCCAGCTTCCACAACGGGACTTTGTTTGACGAACACCAAACTAAAGACATTTGGTTACTGAAAAATCATTTACCTTTGCATTTTGGGGTTAGTGTATCGAACATCAGTAGAAAATGCGTATGAAATAACAGCATCCGGATTGTCATTTTCATCATACTCATCTAAGGAATTAAACTTACACCAACAATTACCTTTATTTGAAGCTTTTTGTACAAGAAGCGCATGGCACTGGCCATCACTCAAAAACTTCTTAATTGATTCTTGTGCATTCGGATGAGCTATTGCATAATCAAGCACCTTATCATTTGCAACGTCATCAAGAGCGATAACAATGTTTTTAATGTAATTTTCAAAAGCTTGTTTATCAGCAACAGTGACCGAAACTTCTGGCGGTCTTTCCTGGCCGTCGGAAGAGGGATCAACCATATTTCGGTAATTTAATGTAAGCCAGTCAAATTGTGCATCAGCGACTAAAGCGACATAAACTATGTGAATAATAGTCTAACATTCATAGAAATAAAGAAATTCTTTTTTATATTATTAGCAGGCTAAAAAAATTAAATATATTCTTAGAACAATAATATAATGACGAGTTTGACAGTATCAACGTGTTATTTTGAAAGAACTTGACACCTGATATCATTGAGCACATCAGCATTTATCTATCAAAAATGTTGCTAAAATTATTTATCAAGTCTATCAACACCATTTTACTGAAATAAATGTTTGAAATATCATTTTTATTTTTGGACATCTGGTATTATGTATTGCACACGTATATTTGCAATTAAATTTTTGCAAATTGCTCAGAATTCTACCATAATCGATTTATCTGCTGAGAGGTTTTGACGGAAATAAAGGTTTTAAGAACATGGAACATTGTTTATTCTGCTGATACTATGCCCAAGCCATTACACAACACTGTTTGAATTTAAGATAATTCCGTCCTATGAATTGACAAAAATACCAGAAACTTTATTTTCGGTCACTCCCGTCGCCGATTACCAGCCCAATCGCCTCTCACATATTCTCTAGCCTTGATTGGACGTCATAACTAGGCTAGTTACTTGGGATAGTGGTCATACGGGATACCAACCTGTTCACATCACGACACGTAGGAGTGCAAAGCGATGAATTTTCATCCAAATGCTGTTTTACTCTCCACAAATAATCCTAAATACAAATAAATTTGTACAATTCAATAATTCAAATGTGTTAGTCCTGGAGTATGTAACCGACGAAAATATAGGCCAATCGCAGCCCCAAAAATACTGGGCTCAGACTGAAATTATTTTTACGCAGATAATCATTAAAAATTTAATGTCGGTCAAACACAATCTTTAGTGTAAGAAAATTATGACTTCAAAAATGATGATCTAGTCTTATTTCTTCTATATAAATGAAAGGCAAGGATTTTGTTATTTGGGATTTTGAAATCATTCACAGTCAAAAAGAAGAATTCATGTGTATCTGATTATTGTGCTAAATAATATAACATAATAATATAAATGAATGGCAATATTTAAATATGGATTATAATAATGGAATAAAATCAAGCATAATGTAAATATATTGGAATAAAGTTTCTATGGAAAATAAGAGGACAATTAAGGATGGACATGAAAATAACAGTTTGTCTTCTGTCGAACTCACATATTGACTCATCTGTCTGCAATTAATAACTGCTAGGTGATTTTTTTACCGGTTGCTTATCAGACAAGGGACAAGTAACAGTTAGCCCCATACCGTAATACGGCCTCCTTATCACAAATGTATTCCTTCGACCTTTGCACTGGCGCTCATTTTATCATTCTTTGAAGTTACAGTTCTTATTTCTTAATTTCTCTTTGTCCCTAATTTCTTGCTTGTAACCTATAAACCCGTGGTTTTACTTAAACCTTGATCTTCCTATTAGGAAAAGGCCATTTTTCCAGTCAAACCTTAGGACGATATTTGATTTTGCAAGAATATTTCTTGTTATTGTAAATTAATTAAAAATTGTCATTTGTGATCGCTAAAGATGGTGGCGTTAAGATGTGACTTGGAAATTTGTCGGATCGATTTCACCATTAAAATAGTATAATCATTTGATCGCAATGGAAAAGAGAATGATAGATATCAGTAACCTTTAAAATGATATTCGAAATGCTCCCAGTGAGTTGTATTTCGTTAAACAAAAATATATTTATTCATTAAAATATTGCTGCTTTGTTACACTAATTTTGTTGTTTATAATTTATTTTCGATTTACTGAAGGTGGATGTAACTATGAATCTAGACCTACTTACTATATTATGATCCTACTACGAGTGAAGATAAATGGATATTAATATACGTATGGGTAAAGTTGAATTAAGAAGAATGTAAGGGGTCCTCATTAGGAGGAACGATATTGAAAGTGTGGTCTATAATAGAGGCAGATGTAAATAATGCAGGACTGATGATATTCAGATCAAGATAGCAGCATTGCTGGAATATATAGGCAGTTATCAAGCTATAGGGTTAAAATTAGCTAACACCGCAGTCTCAACCTCCATAACTTGTTGGGGTTTAAGAGGTTAACAGCAGTGGTGAAACAGAAGACCAAGAGTTGACTAGACCAGGATGTATCGAAGGAATCTCAATAGAGCCTTCCAAAATGGTACGAGAGAATTGAGGAAGAAAGGGGATTAGAAGGCAACGAAGGAGGATGTGTCTGACAAGTGAAAGTCTGTGAGTGCTGTGTGTGTATATTGAAAAGCAATTTATATTCGTCCCTTGGATGCGGACGCGTGTGAGGACATGATTATTTGTGTAGTTTTAATTGGACGGGACGGTAGTAGGAAAAGGAAGGGATAATATAAATAGAAATGGTTCCGAAACATCGCCGAGTGAACTAGGCCTCTGAAAAAATCGTCCGAGGTACACTTAGTTAGCTTACTCCGATTGATAAAATAGGCCACTTGAGGACATACGATGTTTATCCTAGAGAACCTGGGGTCACAATAAGGTTAAAAATTACACACATCATTATGAGGACGAGATAATTAAATTTTGGTGATAGGCGATGACGTAAGATAGACATGTCGGAGATATGGAGGGATTAATCCTTCAAGCACAACAGAAATGATGCACGTGATCTAGAAATACCATAGCATCAACATTAAACCGCAACGTAACTGGGAGCAATGCTAATCGAACAAAATAAATAGTTATTTTATTGGCTAATATATGAAAAAAGACCGTTTACAATCTTGACATTAACCTCCTGATTGTGTTACACCTACACTGTGGAAGTTATAGCAACTTGCCATTCTTTATCCCTCTCATGGTACTACCATAACACAGATGAAATACAATTTAGATAGAGATAATTGAGACATATAAAATTTACGAAGCATCTAAGTGTCTTGCAATAATAGGATTGACTGTGAATGAAAATTTGAAGTGGTTCAACTTTCAAGATTAGATTTTAGATTTTTCCCCAATATTTACTTTCTCGCATTCCGCATTTGATTCTTTTCACCTTGTATATGGGTTGATACAGATATCGCCACTCTGATTCAGGCATCTCTACGGTCCAATTTAAATTCATACAGCGAAAATTGACACCAATTGATTGTTTATGAAATGGAACTTAAGTATGAATATACTTATTTTACCTGTTTAAAAAATGAAGATTTATCTTTTTAACATAACTCACCTTCTAAACTAGCTTTTAACAACAATATAAAGTTTAGATAATTAAATTTTCATTTCCTTGAAAAAAAGACCATCAACTGCATTCAAAACTAACTTTTCCGACAAGCATTATGGACAATCAAATTTGGTCATAAGGGCCATAATCACTAAAAAGGGGAAAGATTACACATCAATTTTGCGAACTCATATTTCAAACTAGACATTGATAATTTTATGTTCGATCAACGAATGAAACGTAAATAAATGTTCAATATTTGGTATATATATATTTAAATAAATTAAAATACATACTTACTTGTCCTACAGTTTACTTTAACTAAGGATTTGTCATTTTTAATTAGTTTAAATTGGTAAACTTGCAAATACATCTTTTGACCTCATTCGTGCCGTCAGTCCGCATTCCGTCGTTGTATCGCTACTGCCGTTGTCGACATGATAGTGAAACCTTTCTCATTAATTGATCCTGGTAAGTTGTTCTTGCGCTCTTAATATTTACAGACGTTAAAATCGGTCTTATATGCCTTAATTCCGAAGTGAAACAATTGGCACCGCTATTTAAGGCGCTGTTTGCTAAAGGTAAGCATGTGGCTTAAGTACACATTGATATAGCTTCATTTTCTATATTCGTGGATGGATTTGCTAACCAAATCTATGATAGTCAATTCAAAGATTCGCATATTCCCGATATGGTTAGTGGTGATTTTGATTCCATTCGACCTGATGTGAAAGAGTTCTATGAACAGAAGGTAAGATTGAGGTAGTTGATTTTTCAATACTCTAGAAAACTGTTCAAGTAATAGAGACTCCCGATCAAGACGAAACCGATTTTACAAAAGCCATCTTGCTTATGTTAGAAAGTGTCGAATTTGAATTAGACTACATAGTTGGTCTTTACGGAAGTGGTGGTCGCTGTGACCATGAAATGGGAATTGTAAAATCACTCTATATTGCTAAAGATCTTTCCAAATTCCCTGTCATCCTTGTCACTGAATCCTCCATCTCCTGTCTGCTTGAAGCGGTAATTTGAATATTTGTCACATTTTTTCTATAGGGAGATAATAATATTATCATGGACTCCTATCCCGTCGACCAGTACTGCGGTCTAATTCCAATAGGTAAACCCGTTAAAGCAACAACAATCGGTCTGCGATGGAACTTACATGCTGACTTGCTTGACTTCGAAGGTCTTGTTTCAACGTCCAATCGTAATATCGATCCCGTTGTCACAGTTCACTGTGATGGTCCCCTCCTATGGACAGTTTCCAATCCCCTTGTTGACGTACTAAAGAACGCAGAACCTTACTAATTATCTTCTTATGTATTTATACCCTCCCCTATCTATTTAGTTACTCGTGCACTATAAGTAGAATAAAGGGCCTATAAACTGAAATAAGAAAATTATTATTAAGGCAAATTATTTGGTCTTTGGTCGTGGAAAACTAAAAGGTAGGCTCTCGGAATTGTCATTGGGATTAGAATGCATCTGTGGATTCCCTGAAATTGCATTTTTAGCGTCTTCATAGCCAGACAATCCAAGTGCTTCATCTCTAGAAATTAGAGGCATCATCGCTGATTGTAAACTGGAGTAGAGATTTGGAAATACGACCTCATATTCACCCAAAATACGCTTTATTCGCATTCGTTCTTTCGGCATCTGAAAACAGGCTGGACAATTCTCCGGGATAACAGGAAGACCTGCCTAATAAGAAAGGTATGAAACAAGACCAGTTCGATTTGGTTCAAAGTATCGTTACAGCGAGTTGAAATAAACACGCTTACCATTTCAGCAAAAGCACGGGTCATCTTTTCGCGCACATAGACAAGAGGTCGTATCACCCGAAGATTCTTTGATCTAAGAACAAAGAGAGAGAAAGCAATTTAGTAGCGTGGACGATTTGATGCCTGAGAAAGTCGTTTGTGGTTTGTGTAATGTACGCTGTGAAGAGAAATTGTGCATTCAAAATCACAGTGTGTGTGTGTAACAGAAACAAGATAAATTAGATGTCAGTGACAGCGATTGTCTACACATCTGCCTTGATAAATGACAATTTAAAAGCATTCTCCCACATTGACCAACACTGATAATCATATAGGGATTGTATATGAATGTCTCAATTAAGTGGAACTCAAAACCCTTGTAAATATATTATGTCCACAGGTCTGATGTATAACAGTGATGTCCGCTTCAGAGGAAAGCGGACATTGCTAGCCCTTGTTTATACCTGGCTCAGTCTTGGTAAAAAGGAAATCTCATATACTTTAACGCCTTAAAATTCATTCAGCAACAGTGTATAAATTTTATTATCAATACATACTGTCTGTAATACTCTAAATTTTTACATACTGGAATCGTTTAAAGAAAAACTAGATAGCTAGTGTCTTTTACCCTTTTCATCAAGTGAATTATTTGAAGTTACTTTTATCAGACTTATTTACGATAACATAAAGTAGATGGGTCTATGAAAACTGCTAGTCTAGTCCATGATAAGGTTGAAATAACGAATATCTAAAAAGCATGTAAAAAATCGGATTATAGGATTTAACAAGCTCTAAACTAAATCCGGTAATTTTGATATAATGCACATGATAGCAATAGCGTGAGGTTACTATACTAGCGTTACTAAAAATTACACAGAAATGTGTGATGCAAATATTTTTGATCACAATCATCAATTATTGATAATGGTGCCAGAGGTCAGGCCAGTTTCACAACTTTTGGAAGATGATACCGGCACCTATCAGAATGTTAACCTCAGGTTATGTCAGAATAAGGTCAGAACGAGGTTTATCACTTAAGCAACTTTGTTAAAAGAAATACGTTTAACAAATTCTCAGGATGAACATCGCTTGTTATGAGTTTTTTCATGAGAAGTATTTAAAGAGTACTAAACATTTACGATAAAAAGTAGTAGATGACACAGAAAATGCTTTTAAGCAAGACTAAAAAGTGAGTGTTTAGACTAATGCAAAAAGTTCATAATTTATATGAAATAATTCGAATATTTTATACTAAAACTATCCAACAGCTAGAGTATGATAATTGTACAATGCCAAAAGCAAAACTACATGTTTAGATAAAAGTACATCTACTTGCATTTTTACAGCAATAGCTCGTAATAATACATTTGTCAAATTGATTTTTATTCATGACTACCAATTATTTATATTGACACTATAATGCCGAACCAGCTCCAAATGCCTATATAGGCCTCATCCAGAATTTAACTCTCAAGATTTGGCATTTTAAGATCGAGACCAAATCTATCACTTGAAAAACTTAATAAGAGAAGTACACTCAACCAAATCAGAAAACCTTGTGATGATATAAATAAACACCTTAAAAAACACAGAAAATTAAATGAATAAGTATCAATAAATGTTGTGCCAGTTTTATTAGAACAATAAACAAGATTCTGGGGCAATATCAAGATTCAGTTTCTAAATCGCCTCCTCCTCTCAGCAAGTACAAAACATTAAATCGATATTTCAAGTAGTTCTAGTATTATAACTTATAACTCAAAAGCTCATGTTGGGGAGCCTTTTTTAACACTCATCTTGGTCAGGAGAATAGCATTATGGAGCCTTCCCTCATGAGAAACTCGAAATCTATTCCTTCTCAATTAGCCAGCTATTGCCAACGCGGTTGGCTATTCTGGTCACTGAGTATGTACCGACAGGCATCAAACCCGGGACCTCTGACTTCGTGGACGGGCATGTAAATCGCTACGCCACTGACACAGTAAATTTGCACAACAATTTTCACGTTATCAAGAATAGTTAATAACTGAATAAACAGATGAATTTATTTCATATATTAAATTGATGCAATCACAGAATTACAAAGAAAATGGACTGCATACAATTAAAGTCATTAGAAATCAATTCACAGGTAATTAACCACAAGCGAATTAAAATTATAAACAAATCTTACAATAACGTTCTAACACGATAAGTAAATGTTTAATTAAAATCATAAAGTCGAATCAGACTTACAGTATAATGTAATGGGCCTTCATTGTATTCATCGCACCATTATGAAAGCATGACATCACGAAACTGCATAAGATAACTTGAAGGTAAAATACTTCTGCATAATTTAATGTCTACTAATATTAGAAAAAGGAGAAACTAACCTTTCAGCCAGGTCATCCAGATGTTGTCCAAGTGCAATTACATTGTATCCGTGTTTCAGGGCGGCAGCATAAATCCTCCCTCGTTTCATTCTTGAACAAAAACTACAAATACTACTGCACTGGTCTCCTAGTTCTGTTGCTTTATCCATTATTTCTATTAAGAAAAGCAAGTTACTTAAATGTTATCAGTAGAAGTGTTAAAAAATATAAGGGCAAGGCAAAGTTTAAATTCGAGAAAGGTGAATTTCGAATACTATCCTGGAAAGAGAGACAGTTGCTCTTCATGTCCATTAGACTGTTACTTAACAAAACAACATAAATAACATGGATAATCATCTTAAAAAGTGTTAAATGACCGATTGGAACACTCAGCAAAGAGCAAACATACAACAGAAAAAGTTCATTTAGTAGTACTGGGCGCTACCTCAACGTTTGAGTCCTGTTAACTCAAAAATATTCTTGACGAATACAGCAAGCGTGTAAAGAAGTCGTCATTGCAACTACCCTTCCATTTTTTACACTGACTAACGTGAGCTTTCATTTAATCATTCGAAATTCAAGGTTTCTCAACGAAAAGAAAACGTTTCCATGAAGATAATATTCAGAACTAAATCAAAACTAGAAAAAAATGTCAAGATCCAGAAACGGTGATCACAAAGTATCTTAGAGCTCTCTCTCCAACCTACTAGAACTTGAAAGCCATGCATCTTATTGGCCGATTTGTATGCTCTATACGACCTATATAGTGCAGACTACTACTCGAACTCTAGTGAGTTCCATTATTTTGAAAATATTCTTGTCGGATACAGTGGGCGTGCACAGAAATTAGCCATTTAGCTACCCTTATTATTTATTTGCGCTGCTGGATGTGTGCTTTCATATAATTATTCCAAGTCGAAGGCTGCTCAACGAAATGAAGAGAAAATGTTTCTATGATTTAATTTTCAAAAATAAACACTCCAATTAAATGATGGAAAAGAATGGTAAAACACAAAAAAGTAATGTCTTGCAGAGCTCTCTTCAATGTAATAGGATTTAAAAGTTATGCATTTATTATTTATTGAAAATAAATAAAGCCACTATCAAACCATAGTGGTATAAAATAATCCCAGATATAACTCACTCTGCTCTTCATATAGGTACTCCACCCCAAGTTCTGCAAGATAGGGGATAAGGGGTCTTGGATTGAAAGCTGAGCTTCCCGGATCAACAGTGACCGCTCCAATCTCAAAGGAGGGATAATCCGTACGTCTTCGACACGTCTCTTGATAGGCATGCATACAATGCAGCAGTGATAAGCTATCCTTTCCACCTGATAAACAGACGAGGATTTTATCTCCAGGTTGTATCATTCTGAAGTCATTGATAGCTTGAAGGAAAGGTTTGTAGAGCTGCTTGATGGGACGTCGCCATAGGGATTTCTCATCTTTCTTGTTCATCCGCGAACTAGGTCTATTTAGTCCATTGATGCTTAAAGCGGAAACGTAGAGCCCCTTGAGACCATTGATAACATTTAGCTCCTCAATATCAATTTCCTCATCACTACCAACCAAAACATCCTCATTAACTGCTACTGATGGTGACTGAGGTGACCCACGGCAAATTAGCGGGGCATCGGAATTATCATCGACATGACTGTTGTTTCCTTGTTGGAAATCTTGTAGGAAGTGTTCTTCGGGAGGCAAGTGACCACCACTATTCGAATGAGAATTTGGGCTGAAGAAATGAACGACACAAAGAAGGGCAGTGTTAATACTGAGTCTATACAAAACAGTTCAAATAGTGTCTGGTAACAACAAACAAAAGGTTGTGTCATGGTTATTGGATGATGATAATAAACAAAAGAGGTTTTGGCAAAAAATATTGAATTGGTAATTTTACGGATTAAAATACCCCCCGACAAAATATGCATGACATACTTGTACATTATATATTTAATTTACCTAGCTACCAAACCACTTAGTTTCATTCAAATGACTAAATTAGGTAAACGAAACAGTTAAATCTAAATTATACATATACATACTTTTATACATAAATGTATAGGACAAAGCGAAACAAGCCAATCAAAACATGAAAACTTACTCATTAGGTTGGTTAGAAGATAGAGGTCTCGCAGGACTTCGAGTATTCTCATTTTGGGAGCAAGAGCACAGAGTATCCTCCGACTTAACTGATTTGGATGATGTCGTACTAAACAGGGTGCTTGTACAAGGGTCCATAGTACCCGGTATCCACGGCGAGGAAGGGCCAGTTGAAATCGCCAACTGACCAATCTCTCCCCGTATCTGTGCTGCAGCTTCACACGGGAGAACAAACCACCGGAGTTTCTGACTAATTTGATCAAAACTAGCCGTTACATCAGGCACCGGAGAGATATTTGGGTTTTTTACAAAGTCCACAGCTCGTTTCAACTCTACTTTGGCGGCCAATAGACAGTCCTAGAGATGAAAATAGAGATCACTTCATAGTTCATTCGGCTTGGAGTAACATTTGAGATTAAAATAAACCTGAAGGGTCTTGGGAAGAGCACCACGAGCTTTAGGCTTAGCACGACGCCAAATCATGCCCTCCTTGGCATACTTAATGTGACCCAACCATTGGCGACCTTCTAGTTGGTCCTGTTTGCGATGCTTCCATTCACCAGTCATAGTGTCGTAGGTGTAGAGCGGGAGGAAAGCCCAGCCGTATTCAGCAATGAAACAGACGGCTTCGAGAACAAAGTTCGCCTCTTCATCAGACATGAAGTAGGGAATGGAGAAGCGAGTGAACCCGGGTCTGAAGTCAAGAGTGGTGCGTTAATCAGTGAGGACAAGTATGCTAATTCAATAACCATTTGCGTATTATGTTCTCCTAAACAACGGACAATGACGTAGTACTCACTAAAGAGATGAACATAAGAACAATCGATTCATTTCAGTTCCAGCTAATCTATTAAGGGATATTGGAAAAGAGATCTTAAGTTAAAGGATCTATTCCCCAAATAAATATTTCGGATGATTTTTTTCCCCAACTTTTAAGAATACAAGAATATTAACATTTATATTAGTAAAGCATCCTTTTTTAATTTGAATTAAAGTGAAAATTTTGTCGAAAAATACATTTATTTAGTGTCCAACATAGTTACTATTTTATTAATTACATCTTTCCATCTTGCCATAAGCTTTCTGATTCCTTCTACGTAGAATTTAGCCACTTTGGACTCAAAAAAGAAACTAGCTTCATTTCGACCTCTTCTCTTGAGGCTAGCCTTTGTCCCATTAAATGATTCTGTAAGCTCCTGAAAAGATGAAAATCGGTTGGTACAAGATCGGGAGAATACGGCGGGTGATGCATGACTTCCCAGCCAAATTCTCCAACGAGATTCTTGGTTGCTCTTGAAGTGTGGGGTCTGGCATTGTCATTGGTGCAGAATCACTCCTTTCCGATCGATCGACTGATCGAAGAAGGCCGTGTTTCCTGCCGTTAACTGCTTTTAAACGAGTTAGCTGCTGACAGTTAACTTCAGATGTTATTATTTGATTGTCACTCATTAGTTGATAATAAACAATTCCCTTCAAATCTCACCATACACACAAAAGAATTTTTTCGGGTGCAGTCCACCTCTTGGTTGTGGAATTGGCTTTGAACCACTGTCTTTTGCGCTTGACATTATTGTAAAGGATCCACCACTTCTCGTCGTTGTCAGTCATGACTCGGTCTAAAAAAGGTGCTTGATGTTCACGAGAACGCAGTGAAACACAACAGGTCACACACTGTTGCTTGTTAATTTCTGACAAATCGTGTGGGGGTCTATTTCCCAACCTTTGAATCTTGTCACTTCCCTATATATGATCATATGGCGGCTTACGTTAAAGGTTTTGCTCAGTTCTCTAGTGGTGCAGGTTGGATTTTCATCAATGGCAGCATGCAATTGCTCGGAATTGAGTTTTTTGAGCATCCTGCTCTCGGTTCGTCTTTCAGGCTGAAATCACCCTTTTTGAAACGTGAAGGTGAAAACCACCTTCTACAGGTCTCTTTATTCACAACATCATTTCCGTAAGTGTCTTTGAGTGCTTTTACTGCTGAGCTTGCCGTATTTCCCTTATGAAATCCAAACAGTAAAATATGCCTGATATGCTCATTATTTGGAGTTTACATAAGGGCTAGGAATAGTTATTAATAACGATAATTATCACACAATGTGAAAGAAGAAATAATATTTTATTAATTACCATAGATAAGCATACAACATTAACAAGGTAAATTGAAGTAATCGTACCCTAAACACAGCTCAAAAATTGTACAGAACTTCTGTTACAATCCGATAATAAGTAATTCGAACAAGAGAAAGTGGCTATTCCAATTATGAAATACACACTGATAGGTCTAGATCCGGTGGTATCATTTAGCGCGACAGAAGTTCATGTTGTTGCCGTGCATGATTTCCAAACCCATCAAAGGTGGGCGAGGGGACACCTTTTGGAACTTCTCTCTTAAAAATGTAACTCTAATATTGACCACTCTTAACTAGTATGGGTGGTCATTCCAAGCGCTGAACTTATATCAACAGGTCACAGTCACTGCTGTCACAGATACTCACGTCACCACTACCACAAAAATATGACTCACCTATAGAAATTTACCTAAAATGATCATAAGTTTAGTTATTCAATGCTGGATTAAATTCTGCGTAAATAAATAAACACGTGATGTTAATTGTTTAATTATGATAGATAGCAATTCCTTTCCCCTTTCTCTAGATCTTGGTATTAACTGAAAGAAATATGAATAGAAGCCAAGAACCAATGCAAAGGGAAGGCCAAAGAGCCCTGTTTACTTCTATTATTTCAATACCTTTAGCTTTGCTCAGTTAGATTAAGGAGAAACTGCGGAATGCATTGAAATGGCTAACAACGCTTACGACAATTAATAAAAAGCATATATCCACCAAACACTGTCGTATGGTCTACGCAAGAACGATTAGTGATGTGATTGGATTTTTCTGATGCATTATTTAATTCAAGCCAAGAGCAAATGAAAACATCCAAAGCCAACGAAAGTATAAAATGCCCTTTTTAAGTCTTTAAAAATTTTGCTACTTCAGTATGTAATAAAAAAATTTATACGATACTGATATAATGATCACTAACTGATAACCGAGAAAGAACAATTTTTCAATGAAGATGTCCTCTTTCAACTTAGCTGTGTAAGAAAAAATGAAATCCTGTGCCTAAACCTTACGTAAATCACCTCATTTTTTATACTAACATTTATTAAGGGTTAGATAGGCCCAACCCAAGCGGTAAGTCGCTACACTGAGAAGACTTCTGCAAAAAGGTACAAAGATTACATCAGAAAAGAAAACACACCTCAGAACTTCACGAGATACGCTTTCGTAGGGCTTCGTCATATGACAAGCTGAAGTTCCACTAAAATACATACGAAAATTAAATCATGTTAGGCCGTTATTGCAGAATATCTCACTACATTAACTACTGTAGCCTCACAGGGGTTAATTAATTAAATATACTTAAAGCAAGTCTTAAAAAGCTAACCTGATAACAAGAGCATCTTCATACAGCTTGGCCAGTGATTCATCAATTCCAAGGAGATCCATAGCATAGGGCCCGGCACAGACACAACCCGACCGACACTGTATTCCAAAGAGGTCGTTGAGAAGGGCAGCTACGAAAGTGTGATGGAGATACATGGGTCGATTGCATGGTTGTTGCTCACCATTCTGTCCCTCTGCAGCAGTAATATCGGGAAAGACGTGACGTATAACCACCGAGAAGATGGGCAAGCGTGGGGCCTCTTCACCTCCTAATACCAAGAGATTTGGACATTTCTTGAAATATTTCCACGCTCGTCTAGAAATTTTAAACGGGAAAGAGGGATGATTTCCACGTATAGCATCTTAATCAAACACCACAACTGAGATGAGGTTTTATGGTAGATAACAGCAAATCATAGGAATAAAATTGTTTGTCCCTGTAATTATCAAATATGGACAGTTATCGGATTGTATACCTGCGTGTTTCGAACTTTTGCTGATTGATGAATATACAAGTGACCGCATATCCGGTCTAAATAATTCTACAGCAAAATTGAAAGATGAGTGCTTTCCAATTCTCTTTATGGACATCCTAAAATTTCCAATGAAGAAACCAGAATTCCGTCATTCTCTGCTATTAACCGTTTTTTCAAACCTTAAAAATTCCATGATCTCACATCGACTATCATGCTATCAACTACTACTATTATAACGTATACCAATGCATAAAAAAGTTTGGAAGTTTTAATCATGGGCTAGCACTCGAATAAAAAGAAACAAACAAGTTAAATGAGGTTTAAAAAGGAAAAATGAAGCATCGACCTGTCTATATTCGCATAATTCAAATTGGGTTTTACTATTATTATCATCCATGACAATGCAAACAATTACGTTTATAGGCTTTAATCGTGCGAAGACATCTGAATACGGTGAATAACAATACGATGATTTTAGTAAATTATGCAACGGACGATGGGATAAAGAAGTAGTAAAGGAAGTTAGGGTATCAGGAGTCTTATTTAATTGAAATTTGGAAGCATTAAGTTGTCCGTATTCTCATCAGAAGCATAGTTTACTGTCTTATTATTCAAGAACATGTAGATGAGAATATGCAACGATTTTATCATAAAAGAGCTCACTAGAGTTCACACGACGAAATATTGAAATGAATATGCACCTTTGCCCAATATCAAAGATTTGAATAACAAACGAACAAGAGTGGATAGTCTAGAAAATAATTATGTTTACATATAATGAGGGAGTCGCCCTCGTTACAACCATTTTCAGGACGGAACACTATATGTCATAATTAAAAATGTGTGAAAAGAAGGCAGTGAGCCGGAACGGTATGGGACGATGCCCCTTTGTTGTTAATGCTAAAGAATCATACACAAAGTTCAGAGCTATTCAAATTACAAAAATGCTAGATCACAGAACGATTTTGAGCCTAATTAGTAAATAAGTTGGCAGAGAAACTAAGCCATCAAACAAGATCTCGAATGATAATAGCATACCTGGTCAAAGCATCCAGTTATCAAGTGGATTAGAGCAATCAAAACACCCTTCCCATATGTAGTCACACTCCTGACCATAATTCTGGTTAATTCCAAAAAAACATGTAATGAAGCATAGAATATTTGATAAATGATGCTAAAAAACATACTACTTATGACAAGTACCTAATGCCTCGTTTACAATATATAACCAAGCTCTGGAAAATAATTTCAATTAGAATGACGGTTATCTGTAATAAAAAAAAATAAAATGGAGTACACACGACAAACACATATGTTAAGCAGAACTTACTTGACAATAACTTCTTCCCGGTCCATAATAACTTCAGGAGTGACAGCCTCCTTTAATTGCATAGCCAAACCAGCCCGAATAGATTCAATAATCGCAGGTGTTCCTCCTTCTTCTCTTTCCTCAACATCCTGGAAAGTGTAAAACATCCAGTAAATTACCTTTCAAGATAGTTTATCATAAACTACGAAATCAAGAACTTACTTTCAAGTAGACCTGGTGTTCTCTTCGAACAAAACACACACTACCTCCACCACAGCCATCGGGATATTTCTCACCAGCTTTAAACAGGACTCTCTTCGCAATTAGTAAACCGGGTGTCTGGACTCCTCCCACAAATTTGTGCATCGAAAAGTACACGGCATCCTTATAAACCAGATCACATTCAGGTCTAAGATCAACATCACCTCAGAGTTAATCAAAAGCCTTTAGCCAAATGCCGATGTAAGAATGAGTCAAATCTCACCCCACAACAACTGGGTTCATATCGATCCTCACATAGGGAGCGGCAGTTGCATAATCCCAGAAAACTAAACCGCCGTGTCGATGAACAAGGGCGGAGAACTTATCAACATCAACCAAGATACCGGTGACATTTGATGCTGCGGCTAGGCACACGATTACATGACAACCCAAATTCTTGGCATTCTTTTCTTCCTTCTGTTATAAACGAAGAAAGTATCAGTTAGGCGAATTCAGTGGAATATAACAGGATTCTAGAAAGTTACTTCGAGAACTTCTCCAAGGTGTTCATAAGACACATTTCCTGACTTGTCTGTTTTGAGACGAACTATTTTTGCAGCTAAATGTCTCCATGGAAGCATATTGGAGTGATGTTCGAAAGGACCGGTAATAACTATGGGAGGGTTTTCCAGATGTAGATTGTGGATGAGTTTGTGAACTGCACCAGTACAACCACTACCAACGAAGAAGACAGCATCGTAGTCACTTGCTCGGACAGCATTTCTGACTATGTCTTTTGCCTCATGACGATACATAGTTGTCTGAATTGATGTGACACTGGTCATGGTGTGAGTATTACCGTAATTTGGAAGAACTTCATTGTAAATGAAGTCCTCGATGAAAGATAACGAACGACCAGAGGCAATATAGTCACAGTAAACCACTACAAAGTACACGAATGCAGATAAAATTACCGATTGATCTAAATGAACTGTCATATTTAATTCTAATGAAAAATAAAATAAGCCTAAATTTTAAACCAAAAATATACCTCGCCGATCACCAAATACGCCAGTAAATACTTTATTATATCCAATAACACTTTTATTTATATAATCGAAGAAATCTTCACTTTTGTCAAAGCCATGTATATTAGTGTCTTTCTGACTTTCAGTTGTACTCGATCTAGCAGAACTTGTTAAGTGATAAATAGTTGAATCAACGTCACTGAGATCGGGAAGCTTTGGTAATATATAAAATTGACGATGGGCGGCTGATAGTTTACCGGCAGAAGTAAAATCCATCTGTAGGTTTATTATTTCGTGGTTGCACAGCCCTAATCACAATCACCGCTGTTCAAGTTTGTTGAGTTTTTACCGCGTAAAAACGCTCAAAAACGTGGTTAGCAAATTCCTCTCTCTATGTTATTTTTGGCTTTAAAGCAAATGAATGTTTAATTACCAAATAGCTAGTCCATTAAAATATCAAAATCTTGGAATATTTGAACAGGTAATTACTGAAACGTTAAGTGTAAAGAGGGGCAGGCACATTCATTTCACAAAAAAGTACACTTGGATTGATATTAATTTCTCCAAACATGATAAATATATATTCTCAATAAACTTATTGATTAGGTTATTGCATTAATCTGGTGACGAATTTGTAAGGGTACGTTCTATGTATACGCCTGCTTCTATATTTTGAAAATGAAGAATATGTGAAATATTGCTTTGAGGAGCGTATACACGATGGTTTAGTTCAAAGATAATATCTTACTTGACGAACATAACACAACTGATTGAAAGTGGTCAAAAAATATAGAATGTTTTATGTGCGATTTGTTATGTTAACTAGTTAATCCTTCAAAAAGTACTTTTTATGTGTAAAACTAAGATGAAATCACATTAATACAATTTCTGTTGGGCTGTGTACGTAAATGATATGTGCTTAATTTTATATTTTATCGTCTGATCAGATATGATCCTGCTTTTGGTCTTTATTCCTATTCGTGCATCTAGACGTTATTAAGTTAACCTATCTGCTCTTTCTCATTTCCATTCTACAAATCAATTAAAGAAGCAAATTCGATTACTTTATTTTCCAATTTTATTCCAAAATTTACAGCTGTAAATACAGGTGACAATGTGTGAACAATCTGTCTTATAATTTATTATCTTTTTATTTCTTCTGAGATTATGGTGTGCAATAATTCTATTAGACCCTTCTGCAATACTTTACCTCTAAGATCTCCCTCATCATTTTCTTATAGTAAAAGTTTTTTTAAAGATTTTTTGCTACTCTTTTTAAAATATTTTCGAAAGTTTTATTAAGACTTTTTCTCTTTCTCTTATCAGTGCATCAGAAAATATCTTTCGTGAATAATTAAATGGGCTTTTTTAGGTTCTAATATTAAGACACTTTCACTTATAACTGTTATAATCTGCTCTTCTCTGTAGGATACCGTAACCAACTCTTAGATTCCCTAAGCCATTGCATTAGTTACAGATACGACCCGACAACGTCGCAATACAAAACGACCCAAACCACTATATCAAAGTAAGATAAGCGTTTGCATATCGGTAGGTGAATTTATATTATCCGCCATCTATAACCGTAATGTAAATAAATTCGTTCGAATAAAAGGGAATTCAAAGAAATAGGAATTAATAGGTGGAAAAATAGGGACCTCACATATAAGAATTATTTTGGAGGAAATATTATTTTCTTATATGTAACAATATCTATTTGTTGCCGTCATTCTACTGTATTAAAAGAATAGATTTTCTACAATTATCTTACCTTCAGTAGTGGTTTAAAGTTGACCCGACTAACTTCAACTCTCACTACCTGGCAATTTTGTGACACCCCGGTATGATCGTCAATTTAAGGCAACTTAAAAATTATTTCGAAACTATATTTAAGGTGGTGTGACTTACATAGTAAATTTTATGTTCTCGAGAATATGTCTTATTTTTCAGGATCTATCTTGATTGAATTTTATGGTAATCCTAACCATGCTGAAACAAAGGGCCTTCTAAAACTTGTTAACAAACACTAGGTTTATGTGTTAATTCTTGCCTTCCTCTTTAAATAAGCAGCTTGGAGGCTCTTCGAAATACAATTTAAAAATACCGTAACTTTCCACCTTCCTAGTCAGATCAGATTTTTTGAAATCCTTAAATCCTTTGACTAAGGATAGAAAAGAAGTTTTGTGAAGGATTTAAATGTCTTAGGATCACTTGAATTTAATTTTTTCAGAGACTATCTATAGTACAAGACTGAAGGAAAGCTGCGGAATATATTAACAAACTGCATAATAATATTGTGTTAGTTAATTATAATAACTGTCTTTTGATAAAAAACTAAGTAACAATAATACTTTTTGATGCATGTTCAAAGGTGCAGATAGCCAAACATGAAGATTAGTAGAATTTGAATCTCTTATAAAATCCCATCAACCCATATCAATGTCATTAATACCCACCATAATGGGCATTGTAAATTTCATCAGGATTGCACTTCTATTGTATTGAACATTTTACCTTCAACCGGAATGGGTTAAATATTTCCTCTATCTGCAGAATATTTAAGTAGAATTTGAGTGGATTCGACATTCTATCATCCAAACAGTTAGGTTAGGTATCCGTCGGCAAAATTTTTGGATTATTAGAAAAAATTAATAACCTAATTATTAAGGGCATCAGCAGAACCTGTTGATTTTCATATATACATGTTAGTATCATCAACATTTAATATTTTAGATCGGCTTCTGTTCGAGTTCATTACCATTCAACATTATGTAAAATACTTCCCAACATTTTGATCTGCAAGCTTCGGATAGAGCTACTTTTAATCATGTCAGGTGTTTATACAACAGCAATAATTATTTTCTGTTGTCCCTGTCTATTTAACAATCTATAAGGGGATTTTTTAAAAATTATAAATAACACCTTCTATTCCCCAACGGCCAAAATTATTTCAATAGCGTCTGGATTCGCTTCCTTTCAACTTCTCCTTTTTTATATCGAAGCATTTTTGATAAATCATAAGTGTTTCAAATTAAGTTCTAATTTGAAGCCTCGAATTTTGCTATATTTTGTGTCAAGTAATTATTCCATTTAATTTATCCACAAAGTACTCACTGATATTATTCATACCATTTTTAAGCGATAACTCATCTGACCAAAATTTTGGGGAAAGGAAGTCTGATTACGTATTTTTGTTATCTATTTTCATTCGCTAATGTCGGAACGATAGGTGTTTTTTGACACCCACAATAAATTGCCATTTGACCAGTTACATCGAATTACCCCCGTCCGGTACAATGTACCTGTCACTGAAGCTATTAATGACTCTGTAAATATTTTACTAAAAAATTTCAGAGTTAGATGTGTGTCATTTCAGATTACTTGTACAGTCAGGGAAAAGGTAATTTAAGGTGTTCTATGTTAATTAAAGTGTAGACAGTTAAGAATAGGACATAATTCTCAGCTCTCGGGCTGTAACTTTTTAGTCTTACATGATGGAATGTAATAAATAATAATACATATTGAAAATGCCCTTAATTAACATTTAAATACGTCAAATTAAAAACGTGGAGAAATATAACCGAAGTGGCCGGACTCTCAGTATCGATCACATAATAAACTCTCTGAGATGCAGTAACTGGAGCATAATTGGCTTCCATCTATTATTCATTGTGTCTAATTTTTCTTTCTTTTAAATTGTAGTGGACACAATATAATAATATGTAATCTAGGGAAGACGTGTTGTCGCTGAGATCTTACGGAGTTTTATACAATATGTTACAATAACAAATAAAGGTTTCACAAAGCGGTACGTATAGACCAGATATTTTGTCAGTCCCGCATAAACTCCTTTAAGTTCGCTTGAGCAGGCAGTAATTTCTCTTCTAGAACTTATTGACTCAGTCTTATTCCGAACTGCCGTCTTTTATAATCCATCAGTAATAGTTACACTCTCGGTTCAGGCCCTGAAGAATTGTGGTGAACGAAGAATCATACATCTTTCTTTCTCTGTGCTCTCATATTTACCGAATCAGTTTACCTCGGTTCTATTCTTGCATCAAATTTCATTGGCAATAGACGAGAAATTAAGTAGCAAATAGTTGTTGAGGATGACGCAGGGGAGTTTAAGGAGACTCCTCTCCGAACAGCTTGATCGATATTTTCCAAATCTATACTTTTGTGATGCCAGCACATTTGTTATTTATTACAAACCAGAAAAATTACCCTCATTAACAGAAGCTGCAGGGCAATATCACTCCTGTATTTGATAAAAATGGTCAAAAATAATTCGTCAAAGCACTTACATCGATATGGTTGATAAAAATAAAATATACATTTTCAAATAAAGGTAAGGGTGATCATTCCATAAAGAAGATGGGGCAATCTTTTCTCTAAAAGTAATTACTGTGTGATTATATTTGTACGATTGAAAAATCGGATTGCGTGTCTTCGTTTCCAGCTAAATTGCCATCTATAAACGGATGACATAATCAACCTCTGTTAATATACCTAAAGTGTTCAGTTGCGCTGAATCATAGTGACTTGATTTTGATGCATCACCTATGAAAGCTCAAAACACATCTATTTGCCTGCATTCATTAATCGTAACAGTAATAATGAAGGATTCCGCTGGATTTTTCAGGCAAAATCTGAGTTAATGCCAAAGAGGAATACAGTACAACTGCTCCAACCGGGAATACAGTATCAACGTTAATAACAATGAAATCCACCAGGTAACTCCATAACCATGCTACTCGGCCGACAAACCAATTCCAGGTCTATACGATCTCAAACTGGTTCAACACAAAGGCCACATATCGCCATCCTCTGAAACAGTCAAAACTTCCAAGACGATCCAGCACAAGCTCCCAGCGTCTCATAAAATCTTGCAGACAGCTGACATTCCCCAAATCTCTAGATTACTTAAACCAATATGTTGTTAAAATGCTGTAAGGAGCAGAAAACCTAAGAATCGCTTCAAGACAAATGCAGCAACCAACTTGGATAATTACCCACTCTTCTTCTTCTCAAACTTGTACATTTTCTATTCTCTATTGATTACCAGACTTTAAACTATCTCCGTATTTCCATGCTTTCTTTAATTCTTGCGATTTGATATTTTCTTCCTTTTATTATACAACTTTCCTATGCAAGTTTCCTTTCCCCCACTTAATTCTTGTAAATATCCAAATAGTAGCATATTCGGCTTGAACAGGGGAAGTATAGCAAAAGAAATTTACAGTCCAAGACCTTAAGATTGTGAAGAGACTGAAGGATTCCCCGAATATTTCTTAAAATTCTCGAGCATTATTTATTGAGCTTTATCCAAGACTATATTTTCTGGATTACTGAATTTGAAAACTGCGTTTGTCTGCTGTTAGCTGTAAGCTGTCCGTCTTATTTCGTACAGACGATAAATCAAGATGAATTTTCTAAATATTAGGCAATTTTCCTCAATGGATAACTATTTAACCATTCTCAAAATAATTTAATCATTACTTTTTAGCAGTTTTATCTGTTTTGAATGAAGCATTTTTGGCATTACTGTGCACTTCTTTCCCTTAACGATTTAACTAAATTTAATTTCAATTTCTTCAAATCTTCCGAACACCTAAAATAATTAAATAAGATCAGTTGATCAAATTAGATGAAACTGACTTTAAATGCATTTTAAAAAGTGTTTTTTTATTAGTGAGAAAGAGATTACTGGATAAAATTAAATCAACAGGTTCAAGAATAAATGACACTACAATTTTCAATACCGTGTGAAGAAAATGGCTACCTATGATAAAGAATGAAGCATATTTTTTCCCCATTTGCTATAAAGATTAACCGTTTTATGCCAAAACAATTAGGATTCAAACTAAGTTCTTTTACTACATTAACCAAGCCTTTTGGTAACAATACATTTGACGCAAATTAGAGCGGCTTTTAAAAATAACCTTTTCCAACAAAAAGAAAAAAATATAATGAAGATAACGAATATACCATAGTTAAGTCTCATAAAATTAGCGTCAAAATATGTTAACCTTGTTAATGACTCTTTGACCACTTGGCTTGTTATGACCCCAGATCATAAAGAGAGTAACATTTTACCCTCCGTCTTAAATTCTAAAAATAAATAAAGAAACTGAATAATAAAATTCCAAAATTGGACAAAAGTGTTCAACCACGGACATGGTTGATATGTGTTCCACATCTCACAAAACTAAGTACAACATTTGTGAGATGCTGAGTTAAAAGAATCTGTAAAATCCTTTTAAAGATTTAGGTCTAAGAATTTGTAATTTTATTAAATATGGCTTAGCCCTCACTCACCCTTTGTTTATGGTCAATTTATGAACTCGAAAAATAACTTTGATATCACCTAATCAAAAGACGTGAACTTTACTAAAAAAAACGAAACGTAATTAACATTTTACCCAGTTCCGTTTGATTTGATATAAATAAAAAAGCTCACATACTAAACGCAGATTTCATCATTCGCTACCCAGATTGCAGCAAATTTTTGCCCCCGATGTCCAGGACTTATTGACAGGTTGTTTAACTATAATGGTCGGTATTATCGCTTTACTTCATTTTTCCTCCAATGGTTGAGAAGACAAAATAATCTTATAGGATATTCAGCAATTTAGAGTCTTACTATAGCAGTTAGCAGAACTTATAAACTATGTTCACTCAAAATAAACTCGGATCTAAAGATCAAATGAGACATCACTCTCTGATAATTTAACTCTTTTTAATCCTCGCCTCCTTATTATTTGTTGGACTTTCTGTTACTCGATATCAGTTGCCTCCCAGAATAAAAAATTATACAAAAGTTTGTATTACTGAAGGCAATAATAATGATTAGTTGAAAGTAAATTTATTTCTGACTGACTTCTATTAAGTATGTAAAGTCAAAGAGGAAAAATCTACACAAATGGGGAAAAATGTGAGCCTCTCAATCAGTGAAATCTCTAAATTATCTTTCTCCTTTTTCAGATGCATATATTGTGTCTTTAATTACAATTGAACCACGTACTTGCAGACATAAAATGGCTCTCCATATAACAAAAAATTATTGAATCGTAGCGCTCAGCTAATTTTTTCAAGAAGGGTGAAATAAGTCGTTGTTTTTGCTCGAAGGCATTAATCAGTTAAAGTTTAAATGTAATCATTAAAAAAAAATAGATGATTCCACGTTCCTTATAATAAATCCGTTGCCTTTACGTATATCTATTAATTAAAATGGAATTTGGTAAATGAACAATTGGCCACTCACTTCTTAAAGTTCTCTCTTCTTCTGATTGCCATTTATAAAAGATGAATTAAAACTAAAGAATTGTTTAATCAATGATTTCAACCGTTTCTCCCTGATAAAATGGTGAATATATGGCATAATTCACACAAATGAAAACAATATGACAGAAAGGAAGTATCCTGTGTCCCAAAACAGTATTTGATTGATTAAGGCATGGAGTAAAATGTGCGCTGGTGACAGTAGTAATTTAAAAATCTGTCAAGCCAAAAGTGAGGGATCAAAACGATAAATTGAATCGATTAACGCTAGTCGTTAGATGTCAAAACGCAACTTTCTCAGACAGAAGGGCTTCATATTATTAATTGCTGAGATTCAGTTGCCCACCAAAAAGTTTCCTGCTTCATGGGGCTGCATTCATAATTTCAATAGTTTTTGAAAATGTGTCAGTAGAGTGTTTTCCAGTAAGGCTACTTTTGAAAAAAGAAAATCTTAGAAGAAAATTTTTCTATAAATTTCTAAGCACTGAACCATGAAAAGTTATCATTACCAAAATAGTCTGCAAACTGAAATGTAACACTAGGAAGAACTGGCCAAGTGGAAATAAGAAGGTAAGAACACACACGATGATTTCTCAGTTTCATTGTTTTGATACACTTTTGCATTTATAAAATTATATCAACTGATCTCACCCCTTAACTTACTTTTAATATGTAAATATTATTGAGCCGAATTTAGCTGTTTGATAAGTCAGCTTATTCATCTAATGAAAACAGGCTTGCTAGGGCTTCTTTTGATGAATGTCTTTTGCTGTGATAAATTGCTTGCTTAAGGTGTTAATGATTAAAGCAGGATCTTGACTTATAATAAGGGCTTACGATTGGGCGGTAATTTTAAATAGCTTGAATAAAGCGCCTGATCAAACCCAAATTTGACAGTTAGTGTCATTGTATTAATAGAACCTTTTAATAAGGAAAAGGATGAGAAGCGAATATGTTTAAACTTTTTGAAAATATCATCGCATAAGTATAATTAAAATTCTGAAGGAAATAGGAGGACATATTTTGTTCTTTTGACACATTATTTATTAATTTACATATAGGTGAACAAACATCATATGCACAACATTCATTTCGTCCTGGAATGTCTACAAAATAGGCGATCTCTTCTGTAAGAAGAATAATTCAGAAAACTATCGGTCAGCTTTGTTGAATAGTAATTATCTTTGTTGAGTTCAGAGAGGTCTTCGATTTATTACCCATCTTTGCAATTTAATCATGGCTGTGTGAACTAAAGCAAATTTAGAACAGTCAACTGCATTAGACAGTTACTAGATATTCCAAAAGGCTATATAAAACACTCTAGCAGCGTATTTTCTATGGGGAAAGACATCGGCCTAGGATCCACAGAGGATTCTATGATCCTTAAAATAATATTTCAACTTATATTAAGGGAAGCCTATGCACCCTATGAGGAAATAAAAATCAGACTCTTGAGTTCTGCAGGATGAAGGTGGTCACTGGGGAATTTAGAATACACAGACGAATTTTATCTTACTACTAATTCGGTAAGACATGCTGAAAAACTTCTGCGGATAGACAAATATTCCATGGAAACGGCGTATGAAATAAAACAGCCTGAATGTACGTAGATCTGGAACAGTCACATCATCAGTTAAATGAATATAGAATTAATCAAGTGAGTTCCTATACATATCTTGGCTGTTCTGTGAATGATAAAGGCCTATTTGATTATGCTCAAAGATTTAATATCATGAAGACCAAACGGTAGCTGATGATGCTCAGGCCAATTTGAAGATCTGAAGTACTTTCGATTAAAACTCGAGCAAAATAACCTGAAAAATTCATTCAGCCTATTCTTTTTTATGGTTTGCACATTTTTGTCTATCGTGAGGTGGATAATAACAAATTAAAGGCTGTTCAAGACAGCTGGGCGGATAATGTTGCGTTTGTAGAGAAGACAATAGATAGGTAGTAAAGTGATGACAAAAAATTCCTTTGAGAAACCTCGATGCACAATTGCAGAAGCGTATACTTAGCCTCTGGGTAAATATCCTACAAACTGATAGAATTTCTTGCCTAGTAGATGTTGTTACAAGGATTACGTGAAAGGAGGATGTTTAAAAATCATTTGGAAACATGCCACCCTAAGTTCTAATGAAGTGATGAAAAGAAATAATTTAAAACGTAATGCATGGAAATTGAAATGCAGACAATTTGATAATTTCAGAGTCCAGATACAGTTAGGCTTTGATTCTCGACTTACCCCAAAGTCTCTGACATTGCGTAAATCCTTCTTATCATTCCTTTGTTTGGGCGCTCTCTATAATTATAAATTGTAACTTTTTGCTCTGCATGGATAATGACAATAAACCTCTCTTATATTCTGATTCATTTTTGTTTAAAAATTAACTTAAGATAGCTTATTAACTAGTGAAAGTGTTTTTATTGATCCGGCAACAATGGGGTTGAAGAAACTAGACCCATAAACAGGCATATGGAAAGTGTCTCTAATTTACGACCTCTAATTCTTAGGAAGGAATGCCTTCAATAAGGCAGCTGATCATAAATGCCTCCTACGCAATTCCTCGTGATTTAAGAAATTGTGCTTATTCAATTTATACCTAGTAGGATCCGAAGGATTGTTTTGCAAAATCGCTAACTCGTGATGTCATGGGATACTTAGATTTATCGGATGAATTGTACGTAGGAAATAAAAATGATCAATCAAGTTGGCTCCAGATTACTGAGTCAACGTAGATTGATAATCTAGAAAAAGATCGAGAATTTATTCTTATGATCAAGAAAATCTCCTCGTTCAAATCTCAGTGTACACTTCAGTGAAGAGAATCGGTTAACATTTCCTCAAGATATCACAGGAAGCAAACGGTAGGAGGGAGAAAATATTAGAAGAATGAAAACAGTAAACTGTAGTTAATTACGGATAAGTGTTAGATTATAGAGAACTTCATTAAAGAAGATTACTGTAACAATATATTGTAGGAATTAATGAACCAGAATCTTGCAGCCGAAAACAGCAAACAACAGTTCCTAAAAGTAGAACAAAAAGAGTTATGTAGTATTCTTTTATCTTCCCTTTCCTCTCTGCTTAAGTCCTCTTTTGATTTTCGAACCTTCATCGTTGTTTATTCAATACACTTTGATCGACATAACTTTCTGTGTTCTACATTTTGGAATAGTTATGTGCTGTTGTTTGCTGCAGGCTATAGTCTGAGTTTCTAAGATCTGGTTATGGCTCATTAGTAGTTCCTACCATTTGACGACCCTGTGAAAATTCACCATACTACACAACAATAACTCCTACGCTTTTGTGACCCCACAATGTCGTTAAAAAGTTATTCAAACGTGTTTTTTTCGCCAATTTTACCTTAAGGAAACTTTAGGTAAACTTCCAACCATACATACAAGCCCTTCGAAGGTTTGGTAATAAAATAATAATGTATACAAATTAATAATATGCATAACCAATATATTTGATAAGGCATTCAAACATTATGCATTTTTCCAAATAAATAATATGTGGGGTTCACGACGCTAACAAGACTGATTGAATCACGTGCGCTAGAACTCACCACGGAAAGTGCGGCCATGTAACCGGTCGCGTTGAGATCAAGCGCGGCCGTGTGTGCAGAGCCCTGCCCAACCAATCAGCAATCAAGATCCCTGCAGCCCAGCATGGTCTTGTATTTAATGACTAAGCTTTTACGAAAAAGCAACGAAGTGGTCGATAAACCCTCTCCACTCGGCATCTTTCTGGTTCTTACCACTTTGGGCATAGCTTAGCTAATTTGGGAGTGAATTGATAATAGAGGACTCTACTAGAGGCTATTCCGACTGTTTAGGAGGATTACTTAGGTGTAGCAAAAGACTTATTGGTGTAGCAAACGCTACAAATATCTGACACTGAACGCAAAATTAAAATAAACGTCTCCATTGATTACGTTTGACAAAGTTCTATCTATTTATTATTAATTTAATCTAAAAAATCAAATAAGACAAACAGAAGAGAATATTTTCCCATATCTATTTTTATTTCTTCCATATGTTGCATTTTAATCTCTTTGACCATTCGATAAAACAGATGTCTTCCAAACACCCTATCAAAAAATGTAAAAAACCCTGTCCTTTAATGAGTTATTTATGGCATAATATAAATTGATATTTGCATTAATTAATTATATGAAATTACTGATGTTTTATGGTAAGAACATAGCACCCTGTTTAGGCAAAAGTTTAATCCTTGTAACTGACAGAACATTATATTATTCCAATTTAAAACTGTGCCCAGTTATTCAAGTCGTAGACTTCAAGAATAGACAAAGTATTTGAAAATCTTAAAGATATTCCGGATTTTACATTTTTATGCGATGAATAGCCACTTATTATTAATGAAATGCATTCTTACAAAATTTTGCAGAACGAACCGGCCATTTGATGTAAATAAATGAACAAAATTTATTAGCGTGTGAACGATACACAATCAAATCAGAGATTTTTATATCTATGATGGACAAAGTATTGCTATATAATCAGCATCCTAAGCTAAGGCAAAAGTTAAATGTACCAGATTTTTCTAACCAAACAGAAACCCCTTTCCCTTAAATTACGATTTCCGATGGTCTTCTGGTAAACTTTAGACGTAACCATAATTTACTGGCAATTTCTCTTTTAAAATGTGCATGAACATGGCGAATAAAGTCCTAATAGAGCTCGAAACGGTCATTTACTTCGCCTCATTTCTCCACTCACTTCTATCATTATAATACCATAAGATAGTATTTTCCCTTTATTAATTGAAGATTTAATTTAATTTCCATATAAGTTATGTCCTAAATTATCTAATTATTTATTCAAACTAAATTATCTTGTTGATTTGATCCATTACAACGACATTAGCAAATAAACCATTGCATATAATGTAAAATGATGACGAGTATTTACTTTCCTGATCCATTTTTTTCTTTACATTCGTACCCACCAAAGGGAGAGGCCAATTAACTTAACGAGTACCCGTAATTACACAGGCAAATCATATTTATCTATTACTTGTGTGTGTCCGAATACCTCTTATCTGCTAGCAGCCATACAATCCAATCCATTTCGTCTCAACCAATAAAAACGAGGCTAATTTATGCATGTAGGCATACACGAGTGCGGACAATAATCAAAGGGATGGACTATCTATAGACACAAATTGAAGATATTTGAGGCAGGAAATTACCATAAACAGGTGAATCTTGAGTGTGGTGGTGAAGAAAAGGGTAGAGAACGGAGGTGAGCGGGGAGGAGGGGAATCAAGCAAGTAGTCAGGGAGACTTGGGTGGAGGTGGGGAACAGGCAATTCTTGTGTTACAAGCTTCTCTCCACACACTTAAATTGTCCGCAAGAGGGAGAGAATCAATCACCCAGGAGTGTCATGATTCCCAATATTAGCTTAGTGGGGATTTCTATTTTTTCCCTTTAGGTTGAAAAACAATTGAAATTCTAAAGAATACTAAAAATATTTAAGACGTTACCGAAAGGACGAAGATAAGATCTGAGTTAGTCGAAATATTAAGTGCTGATCTTATAAAAAGTCAATAGTTTTAAAGGAGTGTGTGGAAAATTAATAGTTTAATGAAATAATTAGCATCTAGTAATGAATACGAAAAATTCAATACCCATTCGTAAAAATTTGAAGTATATAATAACCAGTAAAATTTTCCAGATTAAAATCTGTGCCTAAAATAGAAACCGGGATAGACAGTTTATGTTATGAATATGTTAATAAATATTTTAAGTAGAATATAAACTGAATTATTTAGGATTTAAAGAACAAAAAATTGAACTAAATTGAATTTTTGATAAAAATTAAGAAGATAGTGACATCATATAGGTTGATGAATAAATAATTAGAAGTGTGTTTCTCGAAAAATCAAATTTTAATTAAAACTGAAAAACCTTTAATTAACAATTTGCGGTAAAAAACAAAACACTCTTACTATTTTAGTGGAGTAGAAAATATACAATTAATTTACGGCTATTTTTTGAGATAAATAAAGAAGGAAACTCTCATTGTTTTTATCTCAAAATATTTACTAATCAAAGAAGGGAACAGAACTCACAAAAGAAAAATTACCATTTTTGACGAATATTTTTCCATAGAAAATTTGCTTAAGTAGGCTTTGTGAAAAAAATCGAGTTAAATAAATTTTTAAATAGATTTTAGAAAGCGAATGATTCATTTTTGTTAATGATTTTCAAATATAAATATATCAGTTAATTAATATTATTAAATTAATTTTTTAAATAACCTACCCCAGGATTGGTTGTCCGAAATGAAGTGAAAATGAGTGAATTGCATTGTCTTGAGACGTTATTATTAAATAAGAACGACTCTGAACATCACCTTGTATTCCTATATGCATGCTATTTAATAAAAACAGAAGATGTGAATCCTACCACTCCCCAAATGTAAACACATGTCGAAGAATAATATTAGAAAAATGCCTCCACTTCAACAACAAATATTAAAGAAAGGTTAAACAGAGAGATGCGTATCTATAAGCATTACTATTACTGGAAAAAGCGGACGAGGAAACAATAAAATTATCCTTCTCTTACCTAAAATCTTCTTGCCTTTATGTACTAAAAGATATTAAGTTTCCATAGTTTTATTTGTGAAATTTGTCAAATAAAATTTTGAAGATTTTCGAAATTTATGAATTAGGTCAAAATTGCTTTGATAAGAGAGGAGAAACTCCACCACACACCGCATCAACTTTCAAATAATGCCGTCTCGTCAATCTCATATTCGTTTTTGCAATAAGTTAATTTTATTGTTGTTTAATTTGTAGGAATTCCTGCTTTTTAGCATTTAATCTTTTTGAACTGCACTATAAAGTGGCTCGGCTATTGAGTATGAAAAAAATGACCTATCAGGTGCTCAGTCTCATTTTAATAATATATACGATGTTTACCAAAGTTTTTATTTAAGGTGAGAGATAGAAACAAATAAATTGCCAGCTATTTTCATGGAAATGTTTTTTAACGACCCTTCGAAAAGGTCTTATCAGAACTTTATCATTTCTTATTTCCAGTTCGATAATTTCCTACCAAAATGTTCAGATCCCTGAGGGTCAATTGAAACAAACATTTCACAACTAATCGCAACTCAAAGGATATCGGAATATGGAAACTATAGGACAAAATGCGATTTAACCATGTAGGTGGAATTTTTTTCATTATTGGAGAAGTTGAATCAAATATATCAATGAAAAGAATTTAGGCTGAATTATTTTTAAAGGGATTAAAGACGACAGATATACTAAAACTTATACCATTTTTAACCGTGAGAGTAAAGCAGGAGTATCAAAAGAGTTCTCAGTATTCTAATTCTCCATTTTTAGCTCATCAAATTTTAAATTTATGGATGTAATTCAACATGTTATGTCCTAATGTTCTATAATTCAACATTTGCTTTTAGACACTATGGTTATTAGGTGCTCATTCACTTTCAAGAGGTACGGAGTCAATGTCATTTCGACAAATTCGTCTTTTGCAATGGCCAAAGGTTGTTATATTTTACAGCTTGCATATAAAATTAGTAAATTAAGTTGCCGCGATTGCTAATTATATAAATATGGAGAGAGCATGAAAAGAAGTTTTGAGGTATAGCAATTTCATACATCTCTTTTCAGAGCCGGATTTCGAACAAGGAAGCTAGTTTTGGTTTGTTATTACTGTTAGTCCCTTTTTAAATTAAAATTTAGAAAATAGTTTGCCTATTCTGAAATATGATATTTTTTATATTCTAAGCTGGAAAAAATCTACTAAGCTAAATTTATTTATGTAGACTATTACTTATTAATCCTGTTTTTATTCAGTAACGATCGAATACCTTTCGCGAGAATTTATGAGCGATCTGTTTATGCGCAAAATCACCTCCTTTTATAAAAACGCTAACTCCTTCATTCAGATTTAATTATACTTATTTATTAATTAGTTATTGGTCTTCGAATAGGTCGATTCTAGCAAAATTCATTTCCTTTAAGTGAAGTCTATTCCGTTAGGGTAATAGACGAGTCGCATGTTTCTCTGAAATGACAGGTGATCGGAAACTTCAAAATATACCCCAATAAGAATTGAATAGGGGAAAGTAATAATTAAATGTGTCGATTGAGAGTTAACCAGTAATAATTTATGAATGTTAATGCGGTTTACGAATTTTGTTAAAAATGTATACTTTTTTCTGAAAAATCTCACTATTATCCGCGAAAGCTAAAGTTAACTGGTTGCTTCAAATTATTTTGTATTTAATTAGTATATATTATATTTGCTAAATATAATGATATATTATTAAAATTATTTTTAAACAATGCATAGTTACAATGACTCTTGTTAAAAGTGCTTAGATTAGTTTTGGGTTTTGTGTTACACTTTAAGCGAATTGAAGCAAAAAAGGTTTTGCTTATTCAGTAGGCAGTCTTACTGATATATAGAGGTTATTTTAAGAATAAAAGTACATAAGTTAGATAAAATTAACTGAGATGACAGAGCGACCGAATTGACTGGGGTCCACCTCCATTATTGTATAAATTTTGCCCAATAATATATCCTTTTAAAAACTTTTTGAATAAAGTGCAAATATTTGGTTTGAGTACACCGGGTAAAATCATGTAGTATATGAAAAAATAAGTTTGTGATCAAGAAGGAAAGCACCCAATCTCGATATCTTAATACCAGTCATTCCATTTGGACTTTATTGAAGCTAAATTAATCTCCCTACCCTTCTATCTAAACATGAAAAGTTTTCATTAAAAGAAAGGATGGAGGCCCAAGAAACCTTGACATTTATTTTGGTTTGTAAGAAGAGGCCTTAAAATAGTTCTGAATCATTATAACATTCATAAATTTCTGCTTAGCTTGATCGCTCTAATTGATGCTGTCTCCGATTAGCATTGGCAACGTAAAACAGAGGTTTCAGAATATATTTTCTAATTCACATTTAATAATCATCATTGTTTCAGCAACTAAATAGTCCTTTCATAAGTTGGAATAAATTTTCATCATATTTTTAATCCGTTATGCAGCTGAAGAAGAAGTAAAAATGATAGGTAAAAGTAAGAGAAATCGTTCGGACGCAATATATTAAGAAATATAAGAGCCTGGAGAAATAGAATTACTGAAATAGTACTCTAACTTGCAGGTCATATTATCTGTCAAAATTTAACTTAATAGGGGTCATTATACATGACTTGACATTTCATTAACTACAAAAGGGAATAAATTTAAATTAATAGGCATATTAATATTGGTGCCTCACCTTTGGCTAAAAAATGCCCTCATATATCATTAGTATTAAATTTTTTACATTTTGATTTTGTTTTCAAAACAATAAAAGAGCAACATTCAATTAAGTTTTTTTAATACAAATTAAAAATGACACTCCAAAATATAGTTAAGAGAGGAAATTTCTAATAGTTCTCCGGAAATTTTACCTTATTCCAGATGATAATTCCAAATATTTGTTGAAAAGACCATTTTAGCTGTAGGACAGAAGGAAAATTTATCATATTATTGCTCCTCTACGCCAATGAGATAGAAATGAAAGCTAGATGATTTCATTAAGAGTGAAAACAAAGGGAAAAGCAACTAGTAAAACAAACAAGTGAGCGTGCAGGAGTAATTTGAAAATAAATTGAAAAGCAGCTTTGATGAATTATAACAAAGCAAAGCGGAACTCAATATATTGTAGGTGGGAGAGTGAGGAAAGCAGTAAGTAAATTAAATGTCAGGTAGAACCGATCACACCACGCATTTAAGAAACTCCTGCTCGGCCATCCCGCTGGAGATGGACATTAGGCGAACAGAGCGTAGGCTTACATTCCTATAGCAGATGGTAGCGATTTTACATAAAAAGCTATTGTATCCATTTCTTCTTTAAATATAGTGCCCGATCATGTCTCCGTTAAACAACGTATACCTGAGTAAAATACGACAAATTAAAAATAGAGCCGATATAATTATGGGAAAAGATTAAAACCTATAGTAATTAATTTCGATTTAATAATTCAGAGGGTTAGCTTAAAAAATGATTAATTTTTAACTCAAAATCTCATTATAATCTGAGAAAATAATGCTACTTCTTCGGAAAGATTTTTAAGAATTACACTCTATAGAAGTGAAATAAATAGAATAACCTCAAATTCTAATTGTGTGCTAATTTATTTCCTTTTCATACACTTCTTTAATGTTTAAAATTATGCTTTATCAACACCGAATTTTACCACCCACAACGCTCTCATTATCACTAGTTTCGACAAACAATTTGTTTAACAATAATAATGATACGCACATCTTTGAAAATGCTTTCCGGCAATGATGCCAGTCTTAAGAAATTATCGACAATTTCAGCTGTCTTGGTACATGACGAATGTACCCTCTAATCCTCGCTCTATCTCTCTACCCCTACGCCGCTCTATACTTTCGCAAACAAGATAAGAGGCTGCTAGAGATAAGATAATCAAAACCACGAGAACTCAGTAGAAAGATTGAGATTTCTGTTGAAAGAATTTTCTAAACTCCATCTTTTGATAAATTCATGTGACGATTTAGTGGCGGTTAACGTACTCATGTGTAATGACTGATGTAGTGGGTTCGACGTCCCTCGGCGGAATGGCCAGCCACAAAAGATAATAAAAATGTGTGATAGAATTCGATTTTCTCAATAGGGAGGCACCCTAACGTTAACCCTAAAATCAAGATAAGCGATGTTAAATTCGTAAGCTTGAGAGTTATCAGATGAAAAATCCGTTTTATCTAAAGAGGTGTTTGATAGCATTTACTTTTAACGAAGAATAAGTCTCTTTGAGTTGTAACTACTCTTAGTAAAAGCAGGAGGGAGGAGAAGTGCTGTTACTCAAAGAAAACACATGTTTTCCCACAGTGATTATTAAGCCATCTTCATATGACTGACGTTTGAAGGTCAACCTCACCGACATACGATTGATCATTTTTTGACTGGACGAATTGTCAACCTTGGGCCCGCATATTAAAGGTCACAAATGAGAAATACTCATAGACAGACTCTGTAGCTTTGAGCTACCTTTGCCGGTTGCTTGTCAAAATGAGAATTCACATTTTAGGAAAAATGGGTCAATCTAAAATCCCCAGGACTTCAAGCCAGAAGAAATTTCTTGGAGTGTTTTTGAGCTCTCATTTCCCAAGGCTACCTTTGAGAACTACGTAAAAAGAACATGCTAGAAAATTAGCGGTAGAAATCTTTTCGGTATTTTTGCCCATTTATTAAATTCTAATGCATTCGAATTCTTCAAATGTGGTAGAAACATCATTTCGAGTTGACTGTTGTCAACATGATCTAATTAATCATAAGTCGAGTGATTAAATGCCGGCGCAAGAGTTAAATATAAATTCTCGCGAATTTGTTTCTTTCAATTATTGTCACTCATTTAAATACGAATATAATTCCTCCAATTACGGTAACGATCTTACTGAGAAAATATCCTATTCTCGATTATTAAAATAAATTTTTAAATCAAAAGTTATCTCGCTACATCTCATTTTATTTGAAGTAAGTGATGACGTTTAACATTGATATGCGAATGTAATAATTTAGGAGCCTGAGTCATAA
Organism: Hymenolepis diminuta; assembly: GCA_900708905.1. Classification (NCBI taxonomy): domain Eukaryota; kingdom Metazoa; phylum Platyhelminthes; class Cestoda; order Cyclophyllidea; family Hymenolepididae; genus Hymenolepis; species Hymenolepis diminuta. The sequence goes on along the minus strand of CAADRB010000028.1, from coordinate 902,437 downwards.
GGAAAGACCGCTGACATTAATAATAAGTCGTATCCAAGTCCTCAATTCCAAAATTACACATCACTTTCTTGAATCAATCCTGACATGTTGAAATAGGTCGTACACCACGCGTACAGTCTAATTATGCCAGTTTAAATTGAAGAAAGATATTAATTTTATCTAATTTATTACTTATTACGATCTTCCTCACACAGCAAAATCGAGGAAGAGAGGATTGTGGCGATCAAAGTTCGTTCAAGATTCAAGGAATTACGATAGGTTGATGAAGGATAGGTAAGTAGAGGTGTGTAAGGTTTCTGGGTTAAAAAGATGGGTGGAATACACCACCAGGTTTATTTAAGGACATGACGAATATAGGTCACTGACCCTTCGGCGAAGGGGTAAAAGATGTACAGTGAAGGATACTCTGAGTTGGCCAGGGTTTGCTGTAATTCTGGTCATTCCATTTCTACGCTAGGGGATCATATCACAAAATCAAAACTCAAGTGAATATTAAATACTCAAGTAAATTGTATAATTCAAATAAGGTCACAACATTCTCCTGACCTCCTCAAGGAGTCTTCTTACACTATCTTTTGACGTTAGCCATGTGTTAAAATCTATGCCCTATGACCTCGTCTATATGTATGTATATATTATCATCATTAAACGAAATCAACACAAACCGTTGAGGGGAGTCACTCTAATTATTTGTTGAATATCTAGAACGCGGTGGTTAGAAAGCAAATTTCTAGTTTATGGGCTTATTATCTAAACCGTCCAATATTCATGAAACTGTACAATGGGCTCTATAACTTAAGCTTAATTCTTTTATTTTTTAGTATTTGAAAATCGCAGCGGAAGCAAAACTTCTAAATAATAAATAATATCGGGATCAAATAAAACACAAATTCCGAAAATGAAATTCCGTTACAAATAGAACGAAACCGCGTAAAAAGATCAATACGCTGGCTACGTACGTTAAGATGAGGATTTCTCAGCATCGGCTGCGGTAGGTATCATGACCACCCAGGTTAATATGCAGGTGCATGGTTCACGACAGGAAAAACCGACCTTCCAAAAACGTCTCCTGGCTGTAATAGAAACCCATGCTCGTGTTAGCATGACCAAGCACTCTAAAGGTAACTGATCAAAAATTCCTAATTATCGACGACATAAAATCCTCCAAGAACCTTGGGATCATATCATGGAACTTGAAAAAGAAGGACATCAGGGAGAAAACGAGTAACTCACTTGATTCGACCTCTGATAACCTGACTTTAAAGTCTACTGCCAATCGCCCCTTAATTTCATTTCTCGTTGGATCTTCCCTATCCCCAGTGCTCAGCAGCATTTCCATGGTTGAAATTTATTTAAATATTTGAATTTCTCATCGGTTATAATAATAAGGACTGCAAATCTCAGTTGATGCTGATTTTTTAATCTCCAGCTAAGAAAATGGGAGTGGAATTCTGCAAAGGCTAACTAGATATTTGAGCGAAACTCATAAGCTTCATCCCTTTCGAAATGAATTATCGAATATTGGATTTCTACGCTCACACCTGGAAATCTAAGACCAACACCGAAGCAATTATGGTTTCGATTATTTACAAGTCGGGCAGCCGATCATTTACTACGTATCCACTTCTACATAAGCAAATATTTTTCCCAAAAAGAAGTTTTTTGAGCTATGAGTATTCTTCTTGTTTGAGTAGTTGTAGCTTTATAATGGTCCACCTGAGTGATATTCTAAAGTATTCTAAAGTTCTAAGCACAACTTCAGTTCGTGAGAAGTCTTCACTTTTCAAGAATCAGATCCTTATGATTAACTTCCTAATCTTTGGACAAATCTGGTTTTAATATTGAAAAAATGGCACTTACAAAGGTAATAAGTCCGCACACAGATACTAAGTCTAACCAGGAATAATTGTGTAAAAAGATAAATGGAAGATCAAGAGGATCTTTAACATACCTTGAACTGTATAAATTTCACACACTATAGCGTATGAGTGGTATGGTTTCGGAAACTGAAACCTTGTGAAAGGCTTAAAACCTGTTCCTGGTATTATTATTACCATTAATTCAATCCACAATTATGTAATTATTCATTATATTTAGGTCGAGTTATTATTTGACACTGTTCCATTAGATAATAATTTTCGATTCCTATTTGTAATTATATATTTCCACTGGATTTTGCAGTTAACTGTTTACTATTTCTTAGGCAAACAGAAAAATATTAACGCTGCCACACCCAAAATGGTAGTTCAATGTTTGGCTTTTCATTTTTCTTTCCTCATTTCTATAAGCAATGCGTACACATTTCAAGCATGGTATCTTTTGGTTCACTTACTAGAATTCTGTGTTGGAACTCATTTATTCAAGAAGATAAAAAGTTTTAGTTACAAAATTTAAAAAAGCAAGCGGAAAATTATTTAAGCACACGGCCAGTGGGGAAAACACGCCATGACGTAAGATTTACGTAATATGTTGAATTTTCCAGATATGAAATATTATTTGTACTTCCGTTCACAATCTTAGTCATTTTGTATTAATTCATTAGTTTAATTGATTATTTTGATATTACAAAGCGAAATATACCCCTTATGAAAAACTGAATACCAAATTGCTTCGAAAGTCAAAGAAATTAAGACTCCCGGTTTTCTGACTTCATTGCATACTTCAATTCGAAACTCCCCCCCTCCCCCTCCAACTCCTCCATCCTTCCGTTTCATCTATAACTGGGCAATTTTCGCGTTTCCGAAGGCAACTTCAAAATTAAAACATCCAAAAGGTTTTGCAATTTTCATTGACAATAAGATTAATAGAAAAGTGGGATAATATCGAGATGGCTAGGAAGCCAGACATTTTTTCTGAATATATGCATAACTGTACTTATTGTCTTCCGCAAAGAAAACTGATAATTGAAGAGTAGTTCTCCAGGCCCGGAATTCTTTAATAAGCAGCAGGACATCTAGGATCCCAATATCTGACCGCAAATAAAAACTTTCTGCTCGAAAAGCGATATGAGTAGGATTGACTTCTTCCTATCTCTTTTATACATCCAAATAACTGTACTTCGGCCAAAATACGAAGATGTTCGTACTGTCAAGTATGCTACTTGCTGGATTACCTACGAGTCCATATGGCAGTTTATAACACGAATTAAAACAGTGGATTAAATGATGGCTAGATCTCCTTGTAACCACCTGATAGTTGTCTCCCAAATCATCGTTCGGTAGCAGACATTTTGATAACATTTGCTATTATCCCACCTTTTACTTGTCATTTTAGGAATAAGGAACTTTTATACAGTCAGAATTTGACTTGTCTGAAGAGAGTCTAAAAGAGAAAGCGATTCCTCTGTTGACGAAATTCAATCCTTCCTTACTTTTAGAAGAAAGTGGGCAACCACTTCAGATAAATACGCGAAATTTTACAGATTTTCAAACCGTAAATATAATGAATGAAATCAAAATTTTTGGTTAATTTGGGAACATTAAGTATTAATATGTTAATGCATCAACCTTAACAGTGTAATGAAAGGGATTTAAATTTAAGCTGATTTAGAAAGCAGAAAGTGTCTTCTTTTCCTCTTTTTAAAATAAATCAAAGAAGCTTCATCAAACAAAGGGTATTAATAGCCCATAATTACATGTTAAAAAGCGGTAAGACCCAAAATTAAAAGATTATGCAATATATAATTAAGCATTATGCTTGATCATAAAGTCAATACGATGGATTAGGTTTCGTGGATAGCACTTTAGTACTACTCTATACAAACCTGCTTATAACCTCAACCTACTCACGGTACATGGGTAATGTTTTACCCTTTCTCTTGTCTATGTTGATATATGCTGCCTAAAAATGACTTAAAAGTAGCTTATTTTAGGTGTATTACTAAGTTATCTAAATTAATAAAACAATAGTTTTACTATGTTAAATTAATTAGTTATTCATTCATCAAACTTTTCAGCAAAGTTTATAATTAATAAATAAATTAATTCGTTAGTCAGGATGTGCCAAAATAAAATGCTCAGCTTACTGCTGAAGAAATGCATAAAATTGATTTCTATGTCACATACCTAGTTTTCAAGACGCTTCCTCTGGTTTTAAGCTGACATAACCAATACATAGAAGACTTCACCAGACCAAGTTAATAAAGTTGTTTAAGCTGATTAAGATCATCCGCATATAGTTTTCTATTGATAAGAAGCAGGCATATCCATGCTGTTCTTGATGTTTGACCTACATATATAACATAAGCAAAAACTCTTATCGATCCTTCGATTATTTAATCTTCTCTAGTCGGTCGTGGGCTTTCATTTATATAAATAATCCTAGCGAAATTAATAAAGTGGGATGTACTAGCAGCTCCTTGGTATGCTCTTTAGTTTGCTGCAAGGTCAGAGTTTTCAATTAGCGGAGCTCCAGATTAGAAGATACTAATATGAGATTGAGAAAACGAACAAAGGTAGTAACCTTTCCAGTTGCACAAACTCAGCGACCACAAAAAAAGGCTTCATATAGCGGAAAAAATCGAAAAGCTACTTGAATAACAAGTGATAATTTATACTCGCAACCATGCAGCAGAGCAATAAACTGGATAAATATTGATTAAAGAATCGAGATAATATATAAAGTAGATGATAGATAAGGTCACTACAAGTTGACCGTAGCCGATGCATCATTTCAGGAATTACCAGACGATATTACAAAATGATTTGAAACTGAAGCTTAAAATTCAACTGTGCTAAATGGGAGTTAGTGAAAAAAAGAGGTGATCAGTGATTTTGTGCTTCTAAAACTATCAATCTTGCAAAAAATATCTTTAGCTATATAAGAACAAATTTGGTATGCATTTATGCCAAAACAAGTGGATATTGTAGCGGTTAGAGTAGTAGCTAACAGCAAAATAAACGGAACAGAAAAACTGATTAGTCCAAGATGTATTGAACAAAACCCCAGTACGGAGTCCCAAGGGGAATAGAGAATCGAGGGAAAAGGATGGAGCGAAGGAAGATGTGTTTGCAAGCGATAGTCTTCTGCATGTATATGTGTGTAGTGGAAGGCTATTTATAATCGCGCATGAGGACATAACTGTATATGCGCTTTAATTGGACGTGACGATTGTAGGAAAAAGAAGGGGCAGTGCAGGCAGGACTGGTTAATAATATAGCCGGCTAAGCGATGTCTCTGCAACTATCATCCGAGGTATGCTTTGCTTTTCCGATCGATAAAAATAGGCCAGTTGAGGACACATGATGTTTATCCATAGAGTGCTTGGGGTCACAGGAAAGGTTAAAAGGTTACAGACATTACTATGAGGACGAGATAATCAAATTTTGGTGATTAGCGATGACAGGATAAATATTTCGGAGACGAAGGGATTCATCCTTCAATATATCGAGATTGCTAAAAAATTACTCACCTGAAACTAAAAACCAAAATTTTTACTGTTTAGTCCCACAATATAACTCCTAAAATTCTGTATAAGAAAGTGATAAAGTGTAAGAGTTTATGCATATTTGTTGAGGGAGATGTGGTTTGGGTCAGAGTTGTCATTGTTAGCTTGCAATGCAGAATCAGGAAAGGATATGCCGTAGCTAGTTGAAATGAGTCATCCAGAAATTAACTGAAATCAATTAGTTTCATTATATTAATTTTAAGACATTTGAACTGAATGTCTACAGTATATGGTCAATCATTCAACAGTCATCGTCGCTCTTACAGCGAATAACAGTTTAGTGGCAGAAGGAGTGTTTTCAATCAGAATATAAAGAAGCTATCCTCAACGGGTATGGTTAATATTATTGAGAAATTAAATCAGTATATGATACTACATTCTAAAAATAAAGTGATAAGAAATTTTCATAAGGAAGAATGTTTAATAATAGCCATTGACTACGAAAAACAAAAGTGAAATTGTTCATTTTGGATTGTTTCTTTCCATTGACTCATCTATCTATGGAATTAGACTGATTAAAATCTACAATTATTTATTTGAATGACAGGTAACATGAACAATTATTCGACAAAAATCACAGTGAATTGGATTTTCACTGACACTATCATCTGAAGCATACCCTTTCATAACTCTAAGACCAGTTGCTACCTTTAATAATATGTTATATAGCAATAGTTTACTTTCGCTCGTTTGTGTATCCCTTGGTGTGTAATCTTACGAACGTGTCCAATAGGCAAACGTCTATATATGACAATTCTCTACATTAACCATTTTTTACTCTTCCAAGTTCTCTAATGCATGTTTGACTCCGATTTATATTATTTCTCCTAAGAACATATCAAATGCTTAATGTGATACATATTAACTTATGCATACGGGCTCTAACACTCGGTGTAATCCCCTACTTTAGTGATTAGTAAATAACAGACCTTATGAAACAAGCGTCAACTAATATTTTTACCTTACCAAGAATCGTTAAAACTTCCCAGCACAAATAGAAATGTTGCTACATAATTTCAATATCTGGCTGTTAATCTCTTAATAAACGCATTCACTTGGCTTCAATTTCATACTTTTACACTATGGTCAATGACTTTAATTTCTTCCCTATTTAGATTACTGTATCGTTCCTTAACGACTTCCAGTTAGTTTGTTCTGAATAAAGTGAGCTTAGAGGAAAAGACCTAAGACATTCTATTAGATTGACAACTTTAAACACCTGATGCCGCGGAGTCTGTCTCAGTATGAGAAATTTATATCCGGTAGAGAGTCACTTTTATCAACATGCTGCCACACGCCGTTCTTGATAGTTGATTCTTATCCTGGACAAAACTGTTTTCCGTTCTATTCACCTTCGACGATCCATGATTTGAAAAGATTAGTATAATATATTGAATTTGAAACAATTCAGCCTATAAATTCTAATGCACCTGAGTCAGCTGTGGTTATAAATGTATTTCACCTGCGACCAGTGATAAATAGAATTCAGGTTTTATCTAAAGATCTGTTTCACTGACTGCGTGCCATTTCACAGAATTTTGGCGACATTGTTCAGATAGCCACGTCCTGTTTTAGGTTGAAATTCGAAGCATTTAAATTAAGGGAGTGATGCGAGGGATACGGAAGTTGTAAAAAAATGTTTGTTGGATTTGATTTTAACAAAGCTAAATCATTAAAGCTGGCCTTTTTACGATTTCAATGAAAAATTTTTCATTTTACCTGATCGAAAGTTCTTACAGAGGTCTGTTCCTTTGAAAATGTTTGAAAATTCGATATATTTTATTTTTTTAAGGACAGACAATCAAGGAACATACAAGCTATCCTAACAGAAAAATTGCTTCTTCGGGCATGTGCTTGTAAAAGCACACTTGGCCCAGCTAAGTCTTTCAGTGAATTTCGATACTTTTTTTAGGCTTGTCTCTACATGTGTCAAATTTACTGCGAATATCTATTAATAATGATAGAATTCTAGCACTTCTCTGACATTCCTAGTGCATTTCAACCTACTGTAGGTAGTTAATTGATGATATTATTTAGCCTATCAGTTTCATACAGAAAATTTCAGAGATAAACATCAAAACTGCATCACACTTCTGCTTACACGCACAATTAAAAAATGCATTCGGCCATAGTCCTTCTTTCTTACTGATTCATGTTAAGTTAGAACCTTCTACCATTATGGATAATCAAAAATTAAAAAAAGTTTCCTTCCTACGAGAACATTTATTCTCAAAACTGTTAAAGAAAATCGTGTTCTGAAACATCCTGGACAGAATGAAATTTTTGTAAAAACTTCCACTTTTCTGAATATCTTATGGTAAGTGTTATTTAGCATAGTTGATCATTCCGTTCATTGATCTATGACCTTCCCAGTGAGCACGTAAGCACCAACACGACTAGAACACTGTTCGTTAAAAGGCTGTCGATGTGTCGTGAGTATAACAGATACACATATTGATAAGGATGACGCGCGACTTGGAGACAACTTGGGGAGTATGAATTACAATTGGCCTAATGACCGCAAATTACCACCCACAGCCAGCAACGATAAGCTTAGTACATGATCCTATTCATCTAATAGCCACCTGACCTCCAGTGATTAGACTTCCCACTTGGCCCACTCTGGATGAAAGGTTATGAATTTACTTCTATCACGCTAGTGGCTTAAAAATAGTTCATAATTTAAATTATGTCGCCTTAGGACGTGTTTACCGGCTTTCTATCAAGAATAGGAGGGGAACTCCACTTTCAATAGGTGGTTAAATAACTCCACCATCAAGAATATGCAAATCTATAAGTTATTACATTAAACTATCGAGCTCCCCATTTCCTAAATGAAACCAACTGTCATTCTTGACTGCAAGTTCTGGAATCTATGGAATTTAATAGAAGCGAAAATTTATTTTAAGTACTTTCTTTTCCACCTAGACGAAGCAGCACACAAAAATGTTAAAAGACTCGGTAATTTACTCTCCTCAGAATTTTCATTCGTTTATTTAGTAAAGATAATCAATTAAGTTATGGCAAGATCTTGTATACTTATTTCAAAATAAGTGAGAATATGTTAAAATATTATAATCAATAAATAACTTTTATTCGAATAAAGTGACCTTATCCTCTTATTTCGTTTAATGGTTACTTCAATTCGCCTGTCGATTTAACTTATTGTTCTACTTTATTTCCTTTGTTTTGGGTATGATTCAATTCATCCTACGGCTGTATATCTACGATTCTGGAGCTTTCCCTCTGCTCACTCAAGAAAAACTGATAAATTCTGTCTTCTCTCAATCTGGTGATAAGAGGATTCATAAATCTGTGAAAGGCAATAACAAGTTGTTTTATTATGTTGGCAATTCCTAATTCAGGGCCTCTCTTGCGAGGTATTTTCGGTTTAATCAGGAAAATTATTCTAAAATTATCCTCCAGTAATTTTACATAAGTCGCGCTTTTCAACTTTCTCTTTTAGTTTTACCTCAAGTGGGGTAACATTGTTAAATGTCACTGAGTCAGATTGAAGGTTTCATAGTGTAACCTATTAACTACCTCTAGAAGGTAGTTTGTCAACCCTTTGACCTATGTTTATAAGTCCCTGTTTTCTAGCTAGTATACATTTTATATTGAGAATTATATTACTCTGCCCCCTTGAATTTTCCTTCTCCAATCTCTTTTACTTTAAGCGTACTGTGGTGCGCGAATAACAATGGAGGAGGTTAATCCTTGTGAATTTGGAATAGAGTATTTAATTCCTTACCTCCAAAGTTATTCGTAACCTATTTTTTGAAGCATGTAACTAACAAGCTGACGAAATGTGTTCTCTGTCTCATTGTGGCTGCCATTATTGATATCGATCAATTCGGGAGGCGACAAGAAAGGATTCGCATAATTAAGTAGAATATGATTAACTATCGTTGATAATATAATAATAATAATGATCCAAGCATAATTTGGGAAAGGCGGACATCCTATACTATAGCTTTCCTTAGAACTGAACGCTGTTTAAATGAAAAAGGCAATGAGTTTTCAGTTAATCTGATCAGTGATAATGAAAATTGGCAAGAAAAATGTTAATAACCCGCCACGTAGAAGAATTAAGAATTATGATCCAACCCCACAAATAGATAATGAATTTAGAATTAGGGAGTTGATCATTTAACGATCGGTGTCACACATTAAAATAGGTTCTAGCTGAAAGCCCATATAATAGGGAACTTGTTGGAAGCCAACAAACACATCTTGCTGTCATTTTGTTTCGGGATAATCCATTCCCACAAGTTGTCTAATTTGTCTTGTCCATCGGCCTTATCAAAATATGTGCACGCATCGCTCTTGATAGCTTGACAGTTAATGGAGCAAAAACCGTCATTGGTCCACCGTGTTTTGATTTCAACATCAATAATGCGAAGATAGCTTGCATTTACACATACTTAATCTTGAAATAACGGCAATTTTGATTTAACTTTCACTTCTGATCTGAGTTGGTTGTAGACTAGCTAATATCTAGTGGGCAAACTGATCGGATCGGCAGAAACGGGACACTCTATTATTAAAATAGACAGAGCTTCATTTTACAAACAAACCCGCAGAAGATTTAGGCTTTGCAACAAGTAAACTAAAGTTTTTGACAAGGTAACAGAGTAAAGGAGTCTGAAATTGAGATACAAATGACAAACTGTTAAAGGACCTGTGCATCCATTTATCAGTGTCGAGTCAAATAATAAACTCTGAGACACGGCGACTTGAGTAGGTATCTAGTTTGTTTATCTAATCAATTGTAAATAACACAAAATAAAACTAAGTGATATAAACTAGTCTTGTTCTCTCTGGGATCTTAAGGGACTTTTTACGTTGTTCCCAAAACGTTACCGTACGGACAGGTGAATCACAGCATTTAGAAGACCGAAAGCGACAGCACTTGACCTGAAGATGAGTATATCTTATTTTGCTAGATTCCCTCTAGTCCACTCTGCGTCGTGTGTGCATCCATTTAGGCTTGCAAAGTTTAGAGACCATTTTCAATTCTTCAGTACCAAGGTGTTTGGCGGTTTACACATGCTTTTTTCAAATATGGACATTGTATCCCTCAGGTGGTATCTTTGCTGATTTTTCGTCGATATCAGTTTGCGGTCGAGTATTGCCCTTGACATCTGTACTCCTAGTTTGGGCATGACAAATGAAATAAACAGCATCCGGCCGTAGATCTTCATTTATCAATTAATGGCCAATGTTATTTCTCATGGTAGAAGCTAAGATGCAATTATGCAGAAAAATCCTCAAGTCGGATTCAACAAGCGTTTAAAGAATAAATTTTCCACTCTTCATATCTTTCGCACTATCGTATCTGCGCTTTCAAACAATTATTTAAAATTTAAGGTCACTCAACGAAATGAGGGAAAAGTTTTTGCATGAATATTACCATCGGAACTAAATCAAAGATGGAAAAGGATATCAAAATAAACTGAAAAGCCCCACGGAGCTCTCTATTCAAGGTATTAGAATGTGAAAACTACGTGTTCTATTGTCCAATTCGTAAGTTAATTCAAGCTAATTCCTCTCAAGTTCAATGTTGACTGGTAATGTGTTGAGTTAAAAAGAGCAATCACTCAAAGAATATGTGAGATTCTTTGGAAAATCGAAATACCTATTTGATGTGACGTACTCACATCATGAAGAAAGAGCACCAAAAAATGTTCACCATTTTAATTTCGAAATAAGACTAGCATTAGCTAATTATACTTTATGCATTCTCTTCCTAGATATGCTCACTTTAAGTTGGGGGTAAGTTTCACCAGAGATTGATGATAAGATGCTTCCACCGTGATTTATTCAAAATTAGCATCAAACATCAGTGTGCATGGGTAGATTATCAAAGATATATTTACATCCTTAGACTTCATTCACACTTCATTTGCTTGCTGTTCAACTTTACAGTGGTGAAGGACCAATAAAATATGGTATGCATCCACGTAATAACTTTATTTCTATGATCAAATTTCAAAGTTTCTTGGAACTCACGCATTAAGAGAAAATAAGAAATCGGATAAGGCATATGGCTATGAGTTTTTAATAAGTACTGGCCTGATTTCATATAATTTGAATGAGTGGTACCTAAGAAAATTAGAAACAAAATTTAAGTTTATTTGATCGCTTTGTTTCGATTTTACTTCCCTTCTGTTATTGTGATTCGCTACTCCCTTCTTTCCATATTTGCTCGTTTAATTCATTCTTTGATCTCTAAGCTGTTTATCAATTTCATCCTCATCTAGCCCATACGCTTTGTGCTTTACTCTCCGCTGAAACACAACTTGAACTTACTGTTTACAAATTTGCTGCTACCTCTCAGTTCTTTTCTATTATTTTTTTCTGCATTACATCTAATTATTACCTTATATTAACTGAGTTCGGCCAGACGTTAGGAGCACCAGCTCAGTTAGTTTTCTCCATCTTTCACTGACACCTAAATTAAAGACTCTTTAATTACGGGTCTCTGTAGTATTTAAAGAATATAGGAATAAAAAGGAAAAGGACAAAAGTTTGCAGCACACTACTTTATCTTAATGAAGCCAACATATTGACATAGTCTATAGGAATAAAACCACTAGAGTGTAAGTATCGTAGGAATTACACCACTGTCAAACTATAACCTTCATATGCAGGAACACTTAAATGGATAATTGATGTTCTGATGGATGAATACAGTCACGTGAGGCTATAAAAATAAATACGTAATTGACGTAATCGCAGTGTCTATCTTCCATTTTATTAATGCTATTGCTCATGGCGTTATAAGTAACTTTTACAAGTTTTAATCATGGAAATATATCAATGTAAGGGGAATGGCAATTGAATGTTATAAGGGAAGAAAGCGGGGTAGAGTAACGAAGCAGTTGGCAATGAAGCCATGACTTCACGAATCTTACATTATTCGAATTCCGAAAAATCTGAGTTTTCTACATTTTCAAAAGGATTACTATAACGATAGAATGCCCAAAATTCAATAATGCGACTCTCAAGTTCATAAGTGAGATGATTTTCACGATATTTTGAGCTTATTGACAGATTGATTTAATTCCGTAGCTTGGAGCAATTCATATCCTCCAAGTGCTCTTACAGTTACGCATCGGTCTTTTCGAAATTTGACCAAAAACTGCCTCTGACATCCTGAGCTTTATCACAACGCCCTATCATAACTGTTTAGGGACTGTTTTTTTCGTTATTTTTAATTATAAATCACTGCCCTCAATTTTATTAAAGTTGCAGCTCTTACCTTATATCAACTAAATACACTGCAACTATGGAGATGCGAGTTGTTGACTCAATCCCAAGCTCCAACCTTGTTCAATTTGATATGACACAATATTATGATCTCAAATAAAATGACAATACAAATGAGGTAAGCTTCATCTACGAAAACCGAGGACCAGTGCAATTATTCTTCAATCCTTATGAAAACTAAGCTCTAACCAGAATTAGTTTCTCAAGTATTGAGAATCAAAATCGCAAATTTTAAAGAAGAAATCATATGTTGCATTACTCTTTCTTGACTGTAATTTTGAAGGTCCCTTATATTTTCCCAACCAAACCGTATTAAAATAAGGATCTTTTCATCATTTGAATAAATGTAATATGGCAAAATTCCAAGTGGGTATATCTAGTCGCATAAAAGTGACAAATGTATTTAAACACTTTAATATTCGGAAATATTTTCTTAATCCCATGTGGATTAAGGATTATTTTGCAAAATAAGATCTGGTTAGATTACTATGTTAAGAGCTTGGGTACCCACTAGATATTACTAGTCTGCAGATGTATTTGCCCGAGGTGGGAGAAGACAGTTGTGTAATCACTTCTAAGGCGTTATATTATCTTACCAAAAATTGTTTTCTGTCTGTGAGGCTAATTTTTGAAGGTCAACTCACTACCGGGTCGATGATGGATGTCATCCCAACTAACAGTCAAGACGTCAAGAGTTGAGAGTGGCATCAAGTTGATAAGAATGGTTTGAAACTCAAGGACTATCTGTGGGAATCGCTCATCCAGAGATAAAAATAGAATCTGCCCCGTTGAGTTTAATTTGTTAGTATTTATTTGGCTCAATAAAATCAAGGGCCTTTATTTTTATTTTTCTTGCCATTATTGGCTCAAAGCAATATAGCTTGACGAAATTAACCCATTTCTAATTTGCTCTCCATCCTCTCCATGCTCTACCTCTACTGAAGCGAATTTTGTGGTTTATTTTTAGTCGGAGGTTTTCAGACGCTCGTACGCACCTTTCTCACT
>CAADRB010000028.1:860929-874001 GCA_900708905.1 Hymenolepis diminuta | reverse complement strand
AAAAAATGCTCGCCGGTAAGAAATTTCGCACGAATGAAGAGGTTATCACTGAAACTGAGGCCTATTTTGAGACAAAAGATAAATCTTTCTACAAAAGTGGTATAGAAATGTTAGAGCGGCGCTGGAATGATTGGGTTGCTCTTGATGGAGATTACGTTGATGAATAAAGCTAATTTTGAACCAAAAAATTGTGTTTTCTTTGTTAGCCCGGGGACTTTTCAGCCCATGTGTTATATATATCATTTCATGCTATTTTGGATACCTTACTGTTATCAAATAAAGGAAGATTTTGATATATAAAATACAAAAAAACTTTTTGAAGCATTCGAAACGGTTTCATATTTTAAGAGAAAATATTTCTCCACCCCATTATATAGCTTGTAGCTGCTAAAAAGAATTTTCGTAGAGCTGCATGCATTTCATCCGCGATGCATGGTTCTATCTTTAACAGGCGAGGTGTTGGACTATTTAAGCTTAATCCCAGTGTTGAGATAGTTTTACTAATTTCCATCCTCAAAATTGTTCCAACCAATTACTTCATAATTAAGTCACCATGAAAAAATGGAACAATTTTGTTATTAATAGAGACTCTCGGTTCAGTCTTCCGAAAGGTGCAATACCTTCATTTATCGCATTTTCTGTTTGATCAATTTTCTTCGCGTGCTTATTTTATAAAAACAATCAGATTTCTAAAGTCCATTTGCGTAAAAATTCGTGCAAAAAATATTTCTCGAAATCAGCTATTTATTAGGTTCTCGAGATTAACTAAATATATACTGCACAAATGATGCGAAAAAATAATTTACTTTAATAATTACGACATGGACTGACATGTAAGATTGGTTTTGATTCCCCTCGGAATCACACGCACTAAATCAGTCAACATAATTTTATATAATTCGCACCAAAAATATAATGTCGCCTCCTCTTCCCCCCCCCCCCTCACTGTGAGCTATTTTTAGTTACGATTGACGTGCACGCAGGTGCAGCCGTATGTCCATGCGTGTTCGTATACCCTAGAATGTTTGTGTGAGTTCAAGATGGCCACAGAACCCTCACCTATCCAGCCTCCTCCTCTACTTAAAGCAGCCACGAAGTAATTTAGGCCCGATTATTTTTAGAGACTTTCTCTGGCTAGTATGCACGCATGCAGGAGGGGGATAGGTGCGTATGTACGAGTCAGGACAAGCGCACGCTGTTCTATTTTTAGACTTGCTCTCTCCTCTGCCTCCATCTCCCCCGTTCCCTTTCTCCCTCAGACCGTTTGATGTTGTTAGAGGTAAGACCAACTTTTTCTTGGACTTTTTAGAACTTTCGCTCTTGCTTAAACTCATTTACTAGGCGTGTTCCAACATCCTATCAACTTGGGACAAGGTTTTTTCCTACAGAAATCTCCTCAAATCTATTGAAATTACTGCGGGGATAAAAATAGTCTAGAGCATTTTTTATTCGCCGCATCTGCGAAGTAATCAAGATGATTTGAGAGACTTAAATTTATACAAATATTTGCGTGGTATGTAGAAAACCTTCAATTCTTAACCAATAATTCAATTATAAGCCAAATCATACTGAAGATGATAACTTAATACAGTAACGATCTAACTCAAATTATATTCGACAAATTCCCATAAAGGAAATTCGATTTGCAAGTCAATTATGCTGACGTTCTACTTCATGTTTCGCAATTATATTTTAACAACATAAATAACGTAAGTAAAATAAATGAAATAAATTCTTGTAAAAGATTATAATTTTGATTATGCAACCTTTTAAAATGCTACAAATAATTATATTAGAAAGAAAACAAGCAAAAGGGCAAAAAATAAGACATAGGGCAATTAGCAAACAGGAGAATGTAAATGCATATGATACTGAAATAATAATAGTAGGAACGTTAAAATCTTAAAGAACAATTTCGTATGGAAAGTCACTTAATTCAATTTGATATTTTGATATTAACACTATATAATGTCAAATAAACGAAAAAATACAAACCAAAAACTACTGGTGAAATATTAGAAAATAATTTCACTAAAACGCTAAGTTATCAAAAAATGACAAAGAAGCATGAAGAAACGAATGCGAAATGGACAATGAATTATTCAAAAGTTATATTAAATGCAACCCTTTTTTGACATAAATGCTAATTACTGTTTAATAAAACAAGTAACCCAGCAGAAAACTTGAACATATAACCATGATTTTACTCGCATTCCAAAAATAAGGATTTACACAGTCTATGAAAGACAGTTAGTCACCATCATCTGATCCCCTTACATTTGGCTAGTAACCTTTGTTTCTGCAGGGCTTTTGCATATCGTCTAAAAGATAAGCTATAGAGGTTAATTAAATCGTGCCTTTCAGTTGCTGACAAAGCAGTTTGTAATACATTGATATCTTTAGTGTATTGCTGACTTTCTAAAACTCGATATGTAATAGCTATATTAAATTGACAGAATTATCAAAATGTACCTATTTCTAATTGATCAATTTCTAATTTTACTTTTGAAAGTTGTTGAAAGGCATCGTTAACTTTTCTTCGAAGCTCAAAATATTTTGCATTTTGAATATTATTTTCAGTTTTAACTGCATGTTTATAAAGAAAGTTCTTGTATTACCTGAAACGAAATCTTTCTAAAAATATAGTCTAAGTTATCATGTAAATCAATTTACCTCCATTAAGTATAACTCATGCCTTAAGGATGCAAGTGATTTTGCATCATTATTTGAGAATTTGCTGTTACTTAAATATTTCGGCAAATTCCTTATGTTCACGAAAACACCTGACGACATTTCGTAATTATCCTAGATGTCCTATTTAAACAGTAAATATTTATAACAAAGTCGCACTAGATTATACAGCTTTAAAAACAATAAAGACAACTTCTTCATACTTATCAAATGTATTACTCTGGTTTGAATATGAGGATAGGCTTTCTAATCCCAATGCTGAAAATTGCACTATTCAAAACGTGCCTGCTTATACCAGAAATCAGATTCTCGTTAACTACATACAATTTCGTTATTTTTAAATTATTAATTTCATGAAAAAATTATTTCGGTGAATGTGCAATCTGATTCAAGCCGAATTTAATTGATTTAGCAGCCCGCTTGACATTATTTAAAGATATCAATTTCATTGGAGAATTATGTTTCGCCATACCTGAACACTATTTAATTCTGTCTTTTGCATAAACGCTTTCTGAATATCGATATACATAACGAAGAATACTAATCCGACATGCATTTTCTAAATCGTGGAAATCTCTGAATATTGTTTTATTTGTTACTTAAACGTTAGACGTTATATTATTGGTCATGGCAAACAAAATACATTTTGTATTTTAGATTTTGGAAACTTACAAATAAATTCGAACGAAAATGTGGAAGCGTGACAACAGATGCAGCTATAGCCAGGAGATGTCTATCATTACCTAGCGACTAGAAATGAGTGACTGATGATAAGATCTCTCCTACAGTGTTCGTAGGCGGTCCCCCTGTGTGTTTGTGTGTTTGCACATAGATACCTAAATGTGTAACTATCATCACGCCGAGACATACACAACGGGACACGACTGACATTCAGCGGAGAAATGTTTTGTATATAAATCTAACTTACTTATAAATAAATTGGGGGTGGCTTGGCGGCCACCTCCGAACCGATCTGACGACATGAGTGACTTGGCTTATTTAATCTATTCGATCGATGTGGCCCCAGGTATTTAAATAAATAGCAGACAAATATACAAATTTGGTCAGTAAATCATTGAAATACGGTTGTTAAACAGTAAGGGTGAAAAATAAAAAAAATATTTATGGAATTCAAAATGCACTTATTTAAAAAATACGTTTTAATTCATTAGACTCTGTTTAAACGCATTTGTGTTTATCTCTGCAAATTTATAGGTTCGTGATAATGACTTAAGAACTAAACCCCTGTAGAATATTGTATTGTGATAAAGCACAGAATAATTAACATGCGTAATGCTAAATCAGAAGGTGTACGATGAGAAGTTATTATGCATCTGATTTATTAAGGGTGACAATGTTGTAAAGTCAGAGAATAACCATGTAAACTCGATTAGCCAAAAATCAGTTTCCGAATTCTCTGATATACCGCTTTTCATTAAAATGTTCAATCTAATAATATCGGCTTGTTTTTAAAGTAAACATCTTATATTCTCATGAATCTTGTGAAATCAGATGATTAATGGATTCAGTGAACATTTTGAATTCTCTTCATTACTAGATTTGAAAATGACATCAAATAACTCTCATAAAATGTCACTGAAATGAACAAAAGGTTATGGGTTACAGTGAAATCAAATATATAAGGGATAAGAGGCAACTTATCATGAAGTGAACGTTGCGCAATATTTTAACAAATGAATGTGCTTTCGTTGATCGAGGATTTAGTTTTGCAAATTCTTATCACATTGACTAAATCAAATAATTTATGCGATGCTAAAAATAGTATTGCATTTTACAAAAGATTTGATTTTCGTTCAACACAGGTGCATGCTCATGGTATCTGGACTTTTTTATAATGCTAAGTTTTAGCACAAATGGCTCTTTTTCTCTCAATTGTATATAAAGCCATTAAAAATCAAAATATCATGACCAAACGGTCCATTTATTATGAAAATCCCAGAGTATTTCACGATCAATGTGTTATTGATAAGCTCATGACTCAAGTTTGTGAACTGCTAAATATAAATCGACTCAGTCTAAATACGGTAAGGTCAATTTTTTCTCATTAATTTAAGATCGCAACATCTAAGTCAGTAGTTTATGGTGACGCATGGATTCATAATAAATCTGACGTATTGCTTTCATTTAAAATTTTCAAAGAGGTAAGAACTCGAAAATATTATTTTTCGCATTTTAACTTAGGGTGTCACACTTCCGTCTTCTAACATTGACATAGATGGTTTGTCCCAATATATATCATTTTGTCTCAAGACATTTCGTGTTCAGCCCTCTTTGTATTAGTTATTGAAAAGGATGCAACATTTCAGAAGATAATGCTAAGCAGTTTCTACGACGATTTCCAACCATGTCTTCTCATAACGGTACTTTACCTTCGCATTTTATAATTCTTCTTTTAGTCTAAAGGCTATCCAGATCTTGCAACACGCTCATTGCTCTCTAAACTTTGTCAAAAATACCCCAGGTTACCTATGTACGCATTAGTTGATGCCGATCCTCATGGTAATAATTCATTTTAAGTCCTGACATCTAGGTATTGGTATATATTTAACCTATAAATATGGATCTAAAGTAACAAACTTGTTCCGATAAATAACGTTTTTATAGAATCCATCTCTTAAATCGGATTCTGGGTCTGTATTAAGCATTCCTAATCTGAAATTACTAGGTGTACTCCCTTCTGATCTGTCCATGTAAGAAATCATTGAATTAATTAATAATTAAGTAGGCTACAAATAAAGCGACAAGATCTGATGCAATTAACTGATACGGATAAATCCCTACTTCGGGGTATGAAAGGAAGATATTACTACAATAACGAGAAGAAGTTACAATCAGAGGTAGAATATTTAGCTTTTAAACACTCTTTTAAATAGATTACTGTTATGGAAACCACACAAAAGAAAGCTGAGATACAATGTCTAGAAAACCTCGGAGTAACCTTTTTATGTTCCGAATACCTTCCACGAAAACTTCAACAAAAGGGTATATTCCCAACTACCAACCACCGCAGTTAAACAACATTTTTAGTTGAATAGTAAAATTATGTTTTATGTATCAATAAAGTTAAAGTCAATACACTTTGAAGATATCATCCTTGATAAGGGATCCAATCATAGCATTGATCTGTTTGTAAGATAACTTCGCAGCATCCTTTGCACACTGTGCAAGCTTTTCTTGAAGTGCACTGTGGTCATAGCTTGCTCGATCAACCTAAAAGATATCAATCAGGTTCAAAACTGCACGAAAAAGTCTTATTTAACGGGTTGAAGAAGTCTACCTACACTAGACGCAGCATTTTCAACCTTTTTCGCCAGATCTGTAGTGAGCTTGTTCAAATGCCTCTCTTGAGCACTGGCTGCATCAGCACTGAGGGAGTTGAGCCAGTACTTGTACCAGAGCATATTGATTAAGTTCTTCTCCAGGGATGATTTGAAAAAGCTCACTTCGAGAGAGTAGTAGCTTTTGCAATGGACCCCGAAATCTTCGATCTTTTCCATAGGAATAGACTGGTACTCCTGGGGGCCCTCATCTGGTGGCTTGTAACCCTCGGGATAGGTGCGAAAAGCTCCCACATGAACTAATCAGAGAGGAAAAATTAAGTCGGTGCATAAAATTATAAGGTATTACTTCAACACTCCTGTGTTAAGAATAAAAAAGAAGTGGAAAATATAAAATGAACGGTACTTAAAATCTGTCAGTTATTCTATTACGAAAAGTTGATAATAGCGAAGTTGTATTGAGAAAATTTATCAATTGAATTGACATCACTACAATTCCTTAGATCTAGACAGACTAAAAATTGGTTTACGTTGAGGATGCAGTTGTCGATAAGAGCTGGAAACAAAGGAGGAGGGAGAGGAAGCAGTAAAAACGATTAGTTAATAGCCTGAATGGTGTTAACGATTTGATTACTGGAAATTGAAAAAGCAACATTGAGGATGTCAACATAATTGTTGTGCAAATTCTAATCAGGAAATCTCAAGTAGAAAAAAGCGCGAACCCAGATTTATCATCTTATGGCGATTAAATTTATGCAGACGAATCACTAAACCAGTAAATTAAACGAACAATAGAAAGAAATCTAGAACATATTTTCGAACATAAATTGTAGAGAAAACCAAACTTAGTTTATACAAACCCTGTTTGGTATCTTCGTACACCTAAAACGATCGGACTAATCATTAGAAGATTTAGACTGTTTAACGAACTATTGCTTTGACTGGAAGTATTTGGAGAGATGGTGAACAGTCGAAAGCATAACTCGGCACCATTTGATTATGAAAATCATCGTGTTAAATGAGGTCACAACATTCCATTCGTTCGCCTGATGCTTCCGAAACAAAAAAACTTTCATTGGTTCATACAGTGACATCATTAACCTATCAATCCAACTGCACAGTCCTTTTTCCTCTCTGATTTATTATGACCGAGAAATGCAATAATAATACATCCCATAGCGAGTTGGTCCCTTTTTACCGCTCTGCTCGGGTGTTTCATTCTACTAGAGCATTTAGGAGTAAATATGTCAAAATAATCTCAATCCATGAACAAACAAACAAATCCCCGGAGAAGCTTCCAACGGAACTAAACAATTTGAAGTGTGCAAAAAAATGAAAAAGCCCTGAAATGGTAAAAAGCCGATGAACTCAAACCAAAACAAAATTCAGACGTCATAATTTAAATTGTGGAGTCTGAGATACCGATTTGGCCTACTTCTAATTATTCGTACTCTTGCTTATTAACTTTATAAGGTCACAAATATAATAACAGATTTTACCAGTAAGATTCATGAGCCATTAAAAAGGCATGCCTCAATATTATGTCATAAGGGAAAAAAAAGCAGTGTGATAATGCAGAACCTTTACAATGTGATAGAAATCAAACACAAGGACTATTCTGAAATACGAATGAATGGTTGACTTCAACCCACCACTTTAAACTAATGATATCAACGAACGGGACACATTAATAATTGGCTTTGCTTTTTGTCATGTATTGTGAACAGAACGCTATTACCAGTCCTCAGCACTTATACTTCTTATTAAAGGACTAATTTCGCCGTAATCGCGATTCTACGAAAAAAACTTTAAACATCACATGACTGGGAATTTTAACTGTATTTTGTACAAACAAAACCAAATAGCAGTTGCGTAATCTGTCAGAGACTAAACCGACTACGAATTAAAATGGATTAGAGGTCATAATAGAACGGATAGCATTGGAAACCAGGAGCAGCTAAGGTCAGATGCATTGCAAATATTCATCACCGTTTAAATAAAATCATGTGTATTTGTCATACTTATCATGTCACATAATTACTGGATGGTCTCCTAATTTTATCAGCATTGTTCTATTCATGCAAGTGAATAAACTTTATGCCAATAATGTGGATATAATTCAAACAAACAAGTTAAACCAGTATGAAATTCATGTATACAACATGAATTTCCGTTCTCCGTTACGTTATAAAATGTGATGTGCATTGATCTACATACCCTTTCCAAATGATAGTGTTCTGATATGATCGACCACAACTGCCACAAAAGGTTCCTGGTATCTCTGATTGGAGCTTTGGGTACTGACATCTATTCCTGAGAGCCAGCAACCATAGCCTGGGTGAGAGTGGTACCAGCCGAGGACCTTTTCACGTCGACCCACTCTCTCCATGGATTCCACCTGTTGGACTATAAACTCGTAGGCTTGTTCCTACAAAAACGAATATTCCAGTAGTTGGTAATCAATAACAAATGGAGCCAGTGTACACCAGCCTTTTAAGAGCAGTATTTTGATCAAATAGGAGATGAAAGAGGATTACCTGAGGATTGACTCGGACCTCCGTACCTTCAACCATAAGAGGAAATGTGTCCATGACGATAATCGTCTCGTGAGCCACCTTTCCTACAAGCATCCCCATTATCTGGAAAGGAAGAAAAAAACATAACCATTCGATATTCAGTATTCAATCGCCAATAACGACAACTTTCAAACGCATTTAGTTTTTCAACACTCATCTTAGAGAGAGGGGCGGCAACATCGAACCTTCCCAGCGGGAACCTTGAATTCTGCCCACTTCAACCCCCCCTTTCACTTAATGAGTGCACACCCATTAGCAAAGAACCCGCAGGCGAACACGCTGATCGTTGTGCTATTGAGAGGCCCAATAACTTATAATTTACTTCCCTTCGTTTGAGTAACTCAGCTTATCAGAATCCGGACCTATCAACAATCATCCAGGTGACATTCCCACCTTTAGATTCTAACTGCCCCCCAGTTTTCCAATAAGGAAAGGGTTCATTGTAGAATGTCCAAATGAGTGCAGTAGTGTGCCTCCGTTTTTCAAGACCCCAAAATCATATTGTGATAAGTTATGGGAAGACTTCTGATTAGATACCATGTTTAGGTATTATTTTTTCATCCATAAAATTTCTTTGAAAATCGTAGCAGTAAAACATTTTACTTAGTCATCAGGTTTTTCAGATTGCCATATCTAACCAGATAATTTATTAGAGAACTTCCTAAGACCAATAAAGTTTAAACAACACCTGATTTGGTTAGAAAGAAGGTAGCCCAGAGATGCTATAATGAGAAACTCTTTCAGTCATCCATTTTGCAGACCAGATTTATCAAATGGGACGGATCATCTACGTCAGTCTTGGTCTAATCCAAACAACAAGTCTTCTATCTACAACTAAAAACCCAAATGTGGAAGAAAGGCACCCAGATTTCATACGCTTGATTAAAACTTGCATAAACTGCCAAAGTAACAAACTAATCAATAAGCTATGGACGCCGTTTTATTGTTGTCCGTATTCAGAAGCATTCGTAAAAAGAAATAGTGTTACATTTTGAATAATGCAAGTCGCCATACCTCCTTTTCATGGCCTGACTGTGCATGAATGAGCATTTTGAGTAGAGCCACGGCTGAAATTTTAATGGACTTGAAGTAATGAGGATCTTTAGTCCATGGATGCGCATTGATGATGGAATGATGGACCTCCGCATTGAATTTGAGGAATTCATCACCCAGTTCCTCTACATCATTCGCCTGCTCCCAGACGGTAAGAGCAGCCGCGTTGTCACTGTTACTACCACACGTAGAGCCATCAGACCCCGTTGCCAAATCAACTTCCATCTTCACAGGACTTTTACTACCATTGGAAACTTCTGAAGTCATCTGAGAGAAAAAAATAGGTGTAAACACACAAAACCATACAACGCCCCCTCTCAAAGCGTTATTATCGATCAATCAATGACAGAGAAGACGAGATTCCCGTTTTGTATTTTTTTATTCCTTTATATATAGAAAAATGCAATAAGACAGCAAAAAGGCGATATCATTCTATTTAACCACCATATATCATAGGTGTGATTTGGGAATTCTTCTACACATTTAGATAAACACACATACACAACAGACTACGGATTTGATGCGCGCGGAACCCTGTGCGAATATAACCCCTCTTCATTGAAGGTCAACCACATTAAGAACGATTCAGGTAAGCTAGTGTTGCGATGACTGGTTGATTCTTATTTCTGGCGACCACCCCTATTCTTCCGTGTGGTCTTCTTTTCTGACTCCAGGCCTTCCGATACCTTTTGGTCTGAGGGGAGAGCATGGGAAATCAGCTCCTCAACCTCTCGAGGCAAGGCCACGGGTTTGAGATTGGACCACATCACGAAAGGTCGAAGGGGTGTGACCGGAACGTAGGCACTTCGGGCCTTGATTCGCAGTGTCCGGTCGCCAGTGAGAAGAACGACTTGACGAGTGAGTACCAATGGCTGGTCTGTAAAATTAGGTAGGTGTGTGTTAAGTATCATATCACACACTGATGTTATATCTATCAAACATACAAACATACTATTCATCTTACTTTGCGACGGGACATTCACCACTTTTCTTCCAAGAGGCTCTTTGCACAAGTGTCGACAACAATCAAGGATAACATCGTCGTTGTTTTGGTCTACCTGTCGGGTGTCAAGCTCATTTCGATAAGCGATGGTTTCAAGAATGTTACCCTGAGCAGTGATTGCACGGAGTCGAGGATTACGTCGCTCGAATTCACCCTCCAAGTAGATTATTGCTGCTTTGGCACGGTCTTGAATAATGTCACCCTTCTTGGTGTTAGAGGTGGGATTTACGAGGTACTCAGAGAAGGCATTCTCGATTGGATGCAGTGACTGCTGTCGAGCCTTGGAGGCTAGATACTGTAACTCATTGAATACTAAAATGGGACACGAATTCGTAATTCACGTCAATTTAAATTATTATATTGTATGTGTTAAATTACACGGAAACGAAATCTATTCATATATATCAAGAGTTTGAATGGTTAACCGAGAGGAATAGTAAATAATTTCTTAAAGTAACCTTCATTTATGATAATCATCTTAAATTTTCCGATGATTAGTTATTTACTTAAGACAAAACAGTGAAATTTTGAGATATTTGATTTATAGACTTGAGTGACGTTAGGAAAAGCTTTGAATAGATTACTCAAAGAAGTATTCATGAATGAGGCTGTAGGGAGTATATCCATATGAGAACTAACACGACAGAAGTTAGGGTTACTGCACAAAACTATACATGACTCTAAGTTAACGAAAATGAGCGAATTTATCGAATGAAAAATAAGATGGGAAGATAGGTTAAAATAATACGTTCATTCGAAGTGACAAACAGTCAGAAGTCAAAGTGCAAATGGAAAACCGATATCAACAGCTGTCTTCAGATTCTCTTTAAATTTCATTAGCCATTGCCAAAAGCAGTATTCAGCTATTTTACTACGCTGTGGCTGTGCTCTTTTCCCACTTTCGAAGCTACAATAACAAAGACTTAATCCGTTTACAAGCTTACAATTAAAGGAAGATGTAAGCCAGTTCTTATATTGTCAAAACTCTAAGCAATTTTAAAACCTAACCGAAAAAAATGCTCTCCAACAACTATTCACTGAATATATGTTGAATCCATACAATAAATCCAATGTGCATGCACTCAAGCTATTTCGAAAGACTCACCAATAATTGGTACAAGTAGCGTGTAGTTAGAGGAGGCCTGAGCCAGTCTTGCAATACCTTCCAGCCAGTCAATGTAACAGTTTGTATCGGGAACAATGTACACTGGTCGCACTTCAATTTCTACAGCCCTTGAGTGACCGGCAGCAGTCCTCTTTTCAGCTTTCGCTCTCCACTCTGCCAAACGGTTCTTATTCTCAATTCGAGCCCTTAACTCATCACGTTTCTTACGCAATGCCTGGAACTCCTCATCACCAACATCTTCCTGATCATCTTCCGTATCTTTATATGGTTCCTGGTTCTCATCGCTGGTTTTCTAAAAAGAATACAACGCGATTTAACAATACCACTTATCCAGGATTTAAATAGACTGAGATAATAAACCTGTAAACAGTTATGCAACCTAAAGCCCCTTGAAGCACCGAAAGTGGAAAATTCGCCGCATAATATTGTAAAAGTCGAGCTATTCGCGGAGCCATTCCTTTATTGAGCATTCCCACAATAGTCAAAGCGAATTGTGGGATCCAAAATTACTACTTGAAAGTGATTTAGTCACGATGATTTAACACAATGGTGATAGGGGCATCTTACGACAGTCAAATTAAAGCTGTTGAACTCAACGAAAGGACTTACAGCTATCATTACTGCGAAGACTTTAACGATACTCTACTGTATTAAGCTAATTGAATTACCCTTATAATTCCCAAGCCCGAATAGAAAAGCGTTTTCTAACGGTCATTTTGGTTTAGAGACGCATTATTGAGCCTACCTGGTGAGAAACCCCAATTCTGAAAGCCCCTTAGTAAACCCAACATCACCAATGCGGTTAACCATTCCGCTCACTTGGTGCGTACCGACAGGTATTGAACTCGTTATCTCCGATTTTGCAGAAAAGTACGTTGACCACCGGACCACCAGCTACCTTCTACAACCTTTCACACTAATTAGAAAAACAACCGATGAGATTTCGACCTCTTTTAAAGATGATTTTAATCAGGTTAATCATGGACCTAGTAATCTTAAAACTATTAAGATCTAATAATAGCGGACTCAAATTTCATGTCACTCGGTTTGTCAGCGGTTGACATGCTCATTTAAAAAGTCAGATATCATAAGTTTGACGCCCAGCCGTGAACGTCCAGCCTAGTATGCGGAATGACCAAAATTCGAGGTCCTCACCAGAAGGTTCTATGATGCTGTCCTTCTACCATGAGGCGTGCTGGAAAACGCTTTTCTAAATGGGTTTGGGAGTTAACGCTCTTGTAAGCACTAGATAAGGTTTATGACTATTTTACCGTGAATTCATGACGTGAAAATATACTGCTCGAAGGATCCTTTTAATAACGAA
>CAADRB010000028.1:808341-836892 GCA_900708905.1 Hymenolepis diminuta | reverse complement strand
GCACAAAAAAAATAAAAAGGTAGCGTATCCCCTTTTTGTGAAAATGCAATTAACACAGTCAAAAAAAAGGAAAAAATGAGATAGCTCTTGGCTATTTCTAGAATAATAATTGCCATGCATTATATTTCAGAAACAATGAACTAGTAGGTTTGGAACAATCTTGTATTAAGCTTGTCAAAAAGGAAGAGAAGCTAGTAGTTCAATCAATAAAATAGTAATGAAAAATACTGCATGAATTAGAGTTCATGCATGTGTGGGCGCGCGAAAATTTTATTGATTACCAATGATAAAGCGAATAAAATCAACTAATTTAGGCCGGAATAAAGAATTGGCTTTTGCATTGCTTCTAACTTGGCTTACTGCAGTCCAAAGTTGTGTTTAATCGATTTCCAATAACTGCGTGTTAATTGCGCTTAACTGAACTTAAATACGCAAAATATGCGTGGAAACGGAAAGGAATAAACTAGAGTTGACACTACGATTCTGCGAAAAGATACTAGATTTTAACCCTCATTCAAAATATTAATTAAATTTGGATACCATACGCCTTCATTTTGTGGCTATCGAAATTTTGGGCTCGATATAAATAAGTGAGTTACCCAAATAAAAAAAAACCAATGTGATTAATGGAATTTTTATAGAAATTGGCATGGCTCAAAATATAATTATACGAAAATAAATAATAATGTGTGAATTGGCAAGAGAATAACCACTAAACGTTACGTAATATCAAACTTACTTTGTAAATCACTTTGATTGAGAAATTTTCAATTTTGTGACCATTAACAACTGACAGGAAAGGTTTTATAATAAAATAAAACATTTTTCATATATTGAGGTGGGCGTCGTCATTACAACTAGTATGCTTATGCTTTCAAATACATACAAAAGTGGAATGAAAAATAAGGAATTAAAATGCGTAGTTAATACAACTACTCAGATCAATTTTCTATACGATGGGTTCCAAACGAAAACGCTCACGAGAAAGTGGACAACTCAATGCATCTCGAATACAATTAAATTAATACGATCTTTGATGTCGTAACAAAATTATTTACCACTACAGCATTATACTATTTCGCTGCTCAAATGATTTGCCTTGATTAAAACCTGCTATGTTATGAGCAATACGGGTGCCAGTGCAAAATTTGGCAGGGAGAACTACCACCTACCTCTTCCTGAAAGAGACTAAGAATATCCTCCTCCAAAATAGTAATACTAATAAAAATATACACTTTGTTGTTTCAGCAGCAGTAATAAATAAGGCGCCGGACGGAGAGGAGCGGGCAGATACCATACACTCCGCGAAAAGAGAGGAAACGGGAGACAAAAGGCATATAATCTCCACCCCCTCTCCCAATATTCCCTCTTTGAGTACTTGGTCTGTTGAATGTCCACCCGTACCCACACTGCGTCCGCCTTCCGCCCACTTCTTCAGTCAGCCAGGAAAGCGACAGCCCTCTTTCCTGAATACAAACACATATGAATTGGCGACGCAGAAAAATTCTGGCACGATGCCGAGGAAGGGGAATGGGGAGACGGGCGGAACACAAGTGAATGAATCATCGTATGTGTATGTGTGTGTGATAGGCGCGGCGAATGGAAGTTGGCTTGCTTACCTACTTGGTGGTGACTGTATGATAAGGCAAGTGAAAAGAGGAGAAACGTAAAGGGAGAGAATTTTTCCTTCTTCTTCTGGGAGATTCTATACAATTGTCACTTGTTGTTATTGGCATCAAGGAAGACAAGGTTGGAGGGAAGGGAGGGTGTCAACAAAACTCCCCCTCAATATACTCCTCCCTTTTTTCACTCAGACTGTGTGTGAAAATGAGACGACAAATGCTAGCTTGCCAATGGGAAAAATTCATAGCATGATGTAACATATAGGGGAAAAAATAATAGGTGACGTAGGATTATTTTTCAAATGCTAAGATAATAATATTAGGAAGTATTGTGAGGGCCAAATAATATAACCAAATTAAGAGCTCTAAGCATGCCCTTGATTCGATTTGAGTTTAGAAAAACCATTAAATACAGTGAATGGTCAGAGAAGACTCTGGAAATATTTTCCAATACTCGTCTTGGAAGAGTGACATCCTAAAGCACCTGATAAGAAGCCCGCACTTTGCTCCCTCTCGATTAATTTTTAACCAATAAGGTTAGGGTCATGCTATTTACTAGATGCGGACTGGTGAGCATAGAATCCATTATCTTTGACTTAGCAGACAGTTATCTATCATAGATGTCTTTTAAATATCTATATAAATTTATTAAGATGATGTAAAGTAGGATTGAAAAGTAATTCTTTATTTAGATCTCGAAATGTTCAAGAATGTGTTAAGCTATCGGCAAACTAAGGTGGAAAACCAGTTGCAAAGATGATGATATATCATCACCGTTATTCAGATGGACACAGAGGCCATCAAGAACTGCTTTGCAAAATCAAGATCACAAGTTTTGCGAAGGAGTTGCGAGAGTTTAAAGAAACTGTGGTCATAGACATTCTATTTGATTCGTAAAAAACATGAATAATTAAATTAATTGGACTGTACAGTTAGGCGTTATTTCTCAACCACAATATATGAAAGTTACACATAAAAAGAGCGTAGGGAGCGATTGCAATATTGTAACGTCAGGTACCAAAAATAGAAGAGAACAAGTATTAACTACTAAGAATGGGGAAAGTGCCTGAAGTATCGATAGAGCGCGGCAATAAAATTGAAAGAGATAAAGGCATGCTTACGAGATTATGTGAGTTAAAAGTGAAAATGATCAAGCAAATTGAAAGAGTTGAATAGTAAACCATCTAGCAGAACATAAGTGAAGAGTTGGGATTATATTTTAATGAATACGAACTCAAAAGATCAAAAGAGAATCATATATAAATATAATACTTAACACAATTTAGGAATCATATATATATATATATATATATCAAGAAAAACAAATCAAGCGAAGAGCATTTAGTACCAAGTCAAGTAGAATTAGTGTACAAGATTTAATGCTGATTTTGGACAAGTTAGAATGAATAGAAAACGATGTAGAAAACGGAACGTAAAATGTAACCTTTGCACAACAAGACAAATTCAACAAAGATCTCTGGCTGACATAATGTAAAGATACATTAAGGTTGTACATTTGTAAAATTCAAGTAAATGGGTGGAAATAAGTGATGCATAGATGATATAGATCTTAAATTATATTTAAAACGTCTAGAATAGTTTCAAATGCACAGCAGATAACTTACAATTGGAGAATTCGGCGTCGATGTGAAGATTGAGGACGGACGTCGAGCGAAGTTAGACATACTTATCTGAATTGATCAAATGAATAAAGATATATTACGCATGTTTGAAACTTCATCAACAAAGTAAATTCATAACTGGACATAAGGATTTGATAGAATGAGTGTGAGCAGCATATAAATGAAAACCAAGGTTATAAAATCGCATCTCCGAAAAACGGAGAAGAAGCAGAAAATCCTCATTGACACTTTATAATTTTATATTTTTATACAAAAAAAACGTCAATTTAAATTACGTGCATTATGATAGATTTGATTTAGTTAACGATGACATGTTAATAGTATGAAGATCGTCAACAGCCCCGCACCGAATGCGAATTTTTCAGATGGCCCGGATTTAAGCAAATCATCAGATGACCAACAAAACACTTGGATAGAACAAGGTATAAGAAAATAAAATATTTGATAAATTATTTTATTTCACAAACACGACCAAATGAATATAAATTTATTTTAACCTTCTGGTTTTAATTGAGTTTTTCCATACTTTTAATCTATTTAAGACATTCCAGTGATTTACCTAAATATGAGATTCGTTAGAAACATTTGACTTGATTGTAGTTTAAATAGATATTAAAATTAACTCGAAGCTTTGAAGATAAATGTGGACTGTAGTATATTACTTTCTTGAATTTTTACTTTTATACGTACCTCAACATTTTTCGTGCTATTTAGTAAAGCAATGAAGTTTCTAATAAGTTACTGCTTCATCAAACAATAGGATAACACTCCATTGTAATGATATTTATAAATACTGTGTTTTTGGTGTTTTAAAGTGCCTGTTTACGCACTGAAAATGATGATGGCCACAATTAGATTTAAAAAGCTCTTTGCTGAAAAGTTCTTTGGACTTTTCGGCGTATCATTCTTGCCTTCGTAAATTTATTTATTCGACCAACGTTGACGTTAGATTTTAGTGAAATTCAACGTTTGTTATCTTTCTCTTTCCATTTCAAATTCGTGTTTTCTACTGATTGTAAGGGAAGTAAATGTTATCTATTATGTCATCATTTGATTAAAAGGTATGACGTATCTGAGCGGTGGTTTAATGTCTGGGAAGATATCCTATCACCAAAATTTCTCCTGAAGCTTTTGAGGAAATAATTGCATTTAATGGACTAAAGGTTTCAAGATTTGTCTTCAGTCACTCGTTTACCACCTTTCTACGTATAATAGCAGTATTTCTAAATATGGCTTCTTAGGGAATCTAAGAGTCGATTTCGGTTTCCTACAGAGAAGAGCAGATTTTAATAATGTTCTTGTAGAAATAGCTGATTAACCGGCAAGTTCTGCTCTTCTAGGCAATTAACCAACATTTGGATTCCCTAAGTAATCGCACTGATTACAAATCTAAACCTGGCCGAAACACAATATATGGAAACAGTTAATAAAATCCGTATTCAGAGCTATTTTTAACTTAGCGGATCATGTTTATTAGCTTCAAATGAATCCTTAATAATATCTTTTGGTGAAATATCTTTCTTTTCAAATGACCGAGTTCGTTGGATGATTGGATAAGCAACGGGGTGCCATGGGAAAGCATTTGATTGTGAATTTCATCGTAGAGGATATTGAGGTAACTTGTTAATATGTGTTTCTGTTATTCAAACGTAAATAGTGCAACAATAACACTTGAAATAATGAGTATTTGATGAATGGAGTGGTTGTGTTCATGATTAACTTACATAACTAACATTTTGAACTAATTAACTGAGCAAATATTTTAATAATGTGATTATGGTTAGTTTTATTAAGTACTGAGTGGAATTTAAAATTAACATGGCAAAAACGAAGAATAAATAATAAGAAACTTTTATACTTGATTGACTATTTATCCTATTGCACATAAACAAAAAGACGGTAACTTACCAATGATGCATTCAAAATATTTCATTAAGAAAAGTAGTAAGGCGTACTGCAAATAATCGAATGTGTAATTTTTTAGCATTTTGCGTATTGTATTTTGAGTTATAGAGCTGTTAAATCGCTAAAAATCAAATTAGAGTTTAACATGACATATCAAAGATGCCAAAGGAGACAGAGACAAATGCTAAGATCGAGAATTTGAAGTCAAATTAGCAGCTACCCTGTTAAAAACATTTTGCATTTTTTGAAGGGGTACTATTGACATTAAACGTACCATTCAATGATAAATTTTGTATAAGATCATGAGGATATAGCATCACATTTTATTTTGTTTACTATTTACTATCAATCATTTCAGACAATTAGATTATCGCTTAAAGCGACTTCCAGGATGGGCTTTCCAAAACTCATCATGAGCACAACTTAGATTAATATTCCATAGTCCTTACACTATAAATCTTTGACCGAATTTAATTTGTTCTGATTGGTTATTTTGTCCACTGGTTACATGTATGCAGATGAGCATTGGTAGATGAGCATGACGACAGGCGAACCAAAATAAACTTATCTCAAATTATCAAGACTAACCCTGTTCTAAATCTATTGTGAAATTTTTCAATAAAGGATAAAATTGGCGTTTTGCATAAAAAGATAAGCTTACGCTTGAGCGAGCACATCTTACGAAGCCGTGATAACTTAACATTTTTACTTATCTCTTCTCGGTTATGCAAAAAATGTAAGCTGATGAACTGCATGTAAGAAAACTTTTTCTCCCCAACTATTTGAAGTAAAGCGGCAGGACCGACCCTTCTTGATTAAATAACAGCGGTTACTAAACACTGAACACCATAGACAAGTTATAATCCATGGCCTGAATCTTGAAAGTTGAATTTTGAAAGATGAACTGCCAATTTAGTAAATATTTTAGAAATGGAGTCCAAAAGTCAAATGGAGTAAAACTCCTTATGTCTTTCATTCCCTCCTCTTTATCGTTTATTGAACTTTCTGTAAACGGATTTTAGTTGCTTCCGACAATAAAAAATCGCAATTTTTTATTATTATATTGTGAGTATTAATAACAGAAACCATATACTTTTTAAATTAAATTAAAAAACAAATTATACATTAATAGGGTATCCTTGTTACTATATTTGTTTTGAAAATATCGCAACCAAAATCGAATTATTATAAAATGAGATAATTATGGGACTAATTTCTGCTTTAAGGCATTTTTCCGCTGATAGTAATTAGTGTATTCAGTATGTGTATAACGAATTGAAAGATCTTCAATATTTGAATTATGGGGATAAATAAATAGTTTGCACTTTTTTGTATATTTCATCAAATTTCAGAAATGTGATGAAATAGAGATATCTACGACTAAGCTTTACTCAACGTAAGAGTTTGCCAAGATTTTAAAATAGTTTTCCATTCAAACTGATTCGATTTGCAATGTGAATAAAAATTTTATCTATTAGGAGTTATGCAACAATGCAACGAAATAAATTGATGACTGTTACTTATCTTGCATACTTTTTTTCTTATTTTAGTAGATTATCCAAAATAATATGTTCGGGATCGCGAGCGTTCAATTATTAGGCAATTCTACACCTTGTTCACATTACAGTTGTATAAAGCATATAGACTAGTGTTAATGTTAAATGGTGCGCTCTCTGAACAAATCATCTCAAGAATTATTTAATTATTCATTTCAAATTCTAAATAACTATATCATTTATAAGCCATTTATAAATGTCAATCTGTCAAAATCTATTCAAATACCTGCAAAAGTAGTTTCTTCACACATTCACTTTCAAAATTGATAAAACAAGGGTGCTCCCCACTCTTCACTTAGCAAATCTGGGTGCATTTTATTGTGCCATGAATGATAGATTCAAAGTTTAAATAGAGTAATAGAGATTTTCATACTGGATTTCGTTATATTTAACTCTAATAACCGTTCAGATTATTGCCGTAGTATTCGTTGAAGTTGCAGAGAGCATAAGAATGGTATTTTATTATCGATTTTTAATGGGGACGCATTACAGCCACTAATAACTTTAATAATGGTACTGTGAATTATCTAAAACATTTAAATTAATCGTCTTTTAAATAATAATTCATGTTCATATTCACTGAATGAGCGAAAAAGGCTGGCCAACCACCTTTATTATTAATCCATTCTCCGATTCGTTCATCGAGCTTGTTAACAGATAATTCAACAAGAAATCTGATCTCGTAAATCATGCCAACTTCAAGTGTTTTAAGACAGTAGGCACCAGTGAATATTATATGAGCCAGAAAGCGCTCCCAGTTGATAACACCGTCGCTCCATATGTCATTCAGAGTTTGCATTAAGTCTTGTTTGGCGAATTCGGGTGCTTTTGGAAGCATAGCTAGACGATTCTGAAAACGCGGAAGAAAGGCCATCTCAGATTCCACTCCCCGTTCTATGAGATAAAGAAAGATATTTTCAACGATCGGATTAAGGTCCGTTCTGCTTTCTTTTCCGGGGAACAGCTTTAGACTTCCGTATCCCTGTAAGCCAATGAGATGAAGCACATAATCAACAATCAGTCGGTCAATGACTTCTTTTGTTGGTTGATTATCTAGAGGGCAAGGGGTAAGAGAATATAGTTCCAATGACCTTTTTCTAATATGACCTGGAATTGGCATGTTTCAAAATTTCTGAAGATGAGCGTTGGAAATAAATGCACTGAATGGGATTCAAATAACGTGTTTACAAGAAATATTTAGTTTTGGCATGCTGGACTAAAAGGGTTGGTTAACTGAAAGTGTCAGCCATTACGAAAATATTTGACAGAAGGTAGTTTAATTTTCATAAGCCTAAAATATTCAGCTTTATTAAGAATTTGTTTGTGAAATTTAAATTTTTACAGACAGAATAACTGTTACTAAAATGTATTCGGAAATTTATTGACATTCTAAAAACAATAAATATTTATCGTATTGATATTAATGAGATATAGTTTATGAATGGCGCTACTCAAAAATATAACATAAGCAAAATTATGAACGAATTACTGACCTAAATTGATAATATATAACCCAAATAAAATTACTCTTAAGGGATTCCAGTTTTAGTTCAATTTAATACAATATGGTTAGATTTTTTATAACATCATGTCGAGTGCATTTCATTAACAAAACATTTCAAAGAGAAGAAAATTTCGTTATCTATTAATTATTAGTAATTGATCTCCCATGCTTATTAATTGCGGCTTGTGACGTAGTAAAGCCGTTTTATCGTTATCTTAAGAAAGTCATGATAGTTATTCGGGTAAACAGAATACAATAACAGTAAAAACATTTACTTGCAATTATTTATATTTTTGAGACGGCAGGTTTGATAGTGGTACAACGAAAAAATTGAAAATTTAAATTATGATTATTTAATTTTCCCATTAATTCGTTATTTAAGGCTCACATTATGCATGTTTTTACCATTTATTTATTAATATTAGTTCAACTTAAATATTGTGCAATAGTCCATATTAATGATTATTTAAAATTCGAATTCGAGAGTCTATTTTTTCAAATAAATTATAGTTAACTTCTTTCTCTGTTCTGGTATACTAATATCATGCTTAATATCACGCAAAGTCATTCTTCTTCGTCAACCTTTATAGGCAGAAGCGAATTGAAGCGGTAATACCAATCATAATGATTATATAGCTGATCAATAAGCACTGGACATTGTGGACGAGAATTAACTCAGTAATCTAGGTGACGAAAAAATGTAATATTTCGTAGCATGGACTACCCTTAAAGTAAATATAGTACAATCTGAATATAAAATTCAAATAAAGTGAGAATTTTTGATACCTCGATTTTGCTCTCAACAGCTTTTCAATCCCCTTCCATTTTCATTTATTGGACTATTTAATGTTAACCTTTTTCAGCTGCCTTTTCAAGATGAAAAATTGCCTTGTTGCGAATTAAAAAATAAAATAATCGTTTAAAGTACGAGTAACACTACTTATTACATGTTTTATAATTTTTATATAAGAGAAAACGATTTTACAAATACTTAGGTGTTTGTAAAAAATAGGTTTACATAAACAATCCCCTCACTACAATGTCGTTATTCCAAAGGGAGTAATAAGAAATAGTTCAGCGCAGTTGTAATTTTATTTAAGATCTCAAGAGGGTGAGATATATTTATATTTAATTTATTCTTAGCACTTGGAAAGTTTTCAGGCAACTCATTGTACGTGCCCAGACGCCAGACAGACTATGGCATTTTCTATTTCGTCTATTCTATGATTTAACATCCAATGAATTACAAGAAGGAAGTCCCCTTTGTTATCTACTCAAGTATTGAATCGAATTCTCCATTTTCTTCCCATATTTTATGATCTACAAGCCAACAACCCAGTCAGAAGAAGGAAAAACATAAATTAGCATTGTTATAGCGAAAACTTATTGCAGCCCAGTCTGATTTATGCTTACTATATGGTAATTCATATTAATTCATAAGAATCTTTATTTCAGTAATAATGAAATAAAATATTAAGTCCGTCAAAGGGAAATATTTAACAATTCTTATATTTATAGTTTAGTCTCGACACAAAATCAAATTGTGATGAAATTTGTTGGATTCTTGAGATTGATAGCACAGCACCTTCCTAGGATAAAACCTGCTGTTCAACAGTATCCCCGAGCATCACTGCCCAGCATTATAAGCTTAATTTTACGACATTCTAAGATCACCCGTATTTCAGCTAAATATCCTCTGAAATAAATTAAAATGGCGTTTCTGTTTAAGAGAGGATGATTACTGTATGAGCAGTGTTTGATGAAAAACGAAATATTCTGCTTTTTTGAATTCACTTCCGCTTTTTTACTAGGAATTGATAAATTTAAATGCCCGTTGCAACGAAAAATGCTTCCGATCAATCGCCTAACAAAGGAGTTTTAAACGAAATCGATAGGAAGGCGATAGAATACTCTGGCGGGCACCGAAAGCGGAATTGCATATCATCGTCATATCACGGCCTGACGGGATCAACCGCCATTCATAGGTTGGTCCGTTGTCATACAAAACATATCCTGATATCTATTAATGCAGTCCAATGATTGGTTCAATCTACTCCGGTCAATCACAGCCGGACAAACCCTATATAAAGGGCATAAATAGATCATGAATTTCATCATCAACTGTCCGATTACTAGGAAAATTCTTACCTTTTTCCTCTCTCTCTGGGGTTTGAGTAATTATAGCTTGACCATATATAAAAACATTCTGGTAGCACATTATAACAAAAATGTATTGCCCATTTTACAGAATGAAAATATAGAGAGGAAATGCACTTAGATGAGGTATGGCAAATAATGATGAAATTCCAATTAATATACGGCTTAACCTATTGCTCGATCATTCTCTGTAAACATAGAGAAATAAAGTCCGGAATAAATAAAAAAATATGTCAGATTTATCCGTAACAAAGCGGACAGAGTTTACATTAAGCAATATTGAGAAGCATCTAATTCTTATGACCAATAGACTAGTTCCAGGGAAGGGTGTGGAGGGATCGGGAGGAAAAAGAGATCGATAGTTAAGTCATCGACAGATTCATTAGTTTTAGGATTTTAATTAAAATTTGCTTTGCATTATGACCGATTATTCCAAAAAATCAAAATTCAAGATCTATTCATAGATTTATGAGTTAAAGAGCACGACTATAATGTTCAAAAATTGATTGAACGAGAATGTCCACATGGTACGTATATTCTCATTTAGGAAAAGAACAACTAGATGACCCTAAGTAATTTATATTAAATAGTCCATTACTAATTATTTCAACTCTTATTCAACCCCATATCAACAGGAAATATTTTCATCGAACTTTATCAAAAATAATTTTGTAATGAGAAGGCGCAATATATAAATAAACACAGTTGCCCAAATTACGATAGTCAATAACGCCAAACATACTACATCGGAACAAGGTGAATGATTTCATAATCAGGAAAAAATAATTAAATTTCTCTTACTAGACAGGAGGATTAAAATGTCAAGTAATATTTGACTATCTAAAAATAAAAAAATGCTGTCAGTTTACACTGAATTCGTTATTCAAATTAATTTTCTATTTGTTTATTTTCATGGGAATCTTTTCTCAAAGCCATGAATCCTAATCTTGTTCATTAGAAATTGTATTAAAGGTAGAGGGCTCTAATAAAAAAATGCAAGTCATTCATTTGCATGCAAAAATCGAATTTAGAGGAACTCTTTTGTGGAATCGACTGAAAAGGGAAGCACTGAGTTAATTGATCCAAAAAGTGAGAGTTCTAAAAAAGGCTAGGAGTGGATCAAAAAGATAATGACAACGACGTCAAGATACTAAAGATTTTTACTCCATTAGATTTTTGGTTTCGAGTTGCGCAGTACTTACTAAATAAGTGGCTCGCGTATTAAAATTCGAGTTTCATGATTTGTCTCCTGGGTTGGTCACAACTATCAGTGACTATTGACAGGTTTTTTAATCGAGAAGTCTTTCTGCTGCTTTTATTTGATTTCCCTTCCAATGCTTGTTTTTACACAATATTCAACGGTTTAAAATTTTAAATTGAAGTAATTTTCGTTATTTTTTAATGTAGCTAAAGGACATTGCCCTTTTTATGTTAGAAAGGTTTTATTTTCTGACTTTTTTGTCTCAAATACAAGTATTCGGCATTGACATAGTCCTAATCTGGCACAAATTTTTTACTTCTAATGAATTGCGAGAATCTAGGTTTATCAAAAATTAACAATTTATTGCGTATCCGAGTAACCAGGGTTCTAGGTTTTTGTGAAAATTAAGAATTAATCAATGTGTGCAAAATGAAAATTAACTTCATCCAGTATAATTTTGTAAAAAAATCAAGAGATTTAACTATTTAAATGGACTCATTAAGAGTAGATCCTAATTTTATTTTGATTTCCTTTATATTTATGAGAATAATTATGGGTAAAATTCAACAACTATTTTTTATTCTGAATTATTTAAAAACATTATATAGCGAATAATTAACATGCTTACTGTTAATAATACAAAATTAAGGCTTTGTCTGAGATCGGCCAAATGTGTATAGACAGTGATAAACTACCCAAGACATGAAAAGAAGATAGGCAATTTAAGTTGAAAATAGGTAATCTAAGCGTTATCTGCAGAAATTCCATAATTAAATATACAAAAAATGATTATTTTACCAAATTCTCCCCATTTAAAATTTTATTTCTAACCACTTTCGAAATAAGAACCAGATTTTTTATGTGCATCAACCTTACGATTCGACCAGCTCTGAACGCAGCAAACATGTCTATCATTCAGAAAACTAGGGCTCAAAAGCTTAAGCTTTAAACTTTAAACGTAAGGACAAGATGCAACGAACTCAGATACATGAACTGTAAAACGATAACTCATACAAATAAATCTAAAAATCATATGGACAAGGGATTATTTTACCCTAAATTATTATTCTATGCTTTAATTCGATCCATTATTTTGATTCCTTCTTTTGAATAAATTACAAAGTGTTTATAATTTTGGTTTTTTCCTTTGTCATATGTAATGATACTATTGATCAAACTTTCTAAACTAAACAACTTAATAGTTTATTTTTGTGGTAGAATACTGGAAAACACTAAAACAATAATTATAGATGCTTCTCTGTAATAATCAGTCTAGATCATCTCAGAACATAGCAAATCGAGATGAGTTACAAGTAAATTTCTTTGAAATATTCATAATTTTCACCCTAGTCAAAATGTTAACCACTGTAACCAGAGCTAACAATTACTTCTAAGAAGCTATTCTCTAAGAGAACTATAGAAGTTTCAAAAGGCTAGGGAAATCTCAAATTTCGGACAACTTTTAAATCGAAACTTGCTCCACCTAATACGAGTAAATCTACTCAGAAACATAAGGAAGAATGAAAAGTTTTAATAAAAAATTTTATGAAATTTTCGTCAAGTGAAAAAATTTCTCGAAAAAGGATCAACTAAGGAGATAACTAGTTAAATTGGGGGGTCAGATCTTCTGATTACGAAACTGTAAAATTTTTCGGGAAGAATTTACATTAAATTCATTCCACTCTCGGCAAAACCAATATTTAATATCACTATTTCTAATGCCTTCGGATACAAGTTTGAAGGTGAAAATGAATTAGCAATTCATCCGATTTTCTTAGCCACTAAAACGTTTATAATAAAATAATAGATAAAATAAAATTTTCACAGCAGAAAAGTTATTTATTTATGAGAAAGGTAACAATATTATTATAGGCTATTTATTAAATTCATTAAAAATGAACAGCCTTCAAAGAAATTTTGAGAATTTTAAACATTTATGTGTCGCCAAATGGACGAAAGAAATAGAGTAAAGTGAAAAGTGATTTCAAAAAAAACGATCTACTAATCTCTACGCTGAATGTGAGAAGAAATCTTCAAAATATCATTAGAACCATGAATTCAAAATGGTTCAATACTTACTGGTAAAAAATATAGAAATATAAAAATCGGTAGGAATTAAGGACATTAAAATAC
The DNA here is from genome assembly GCA_900708905.1 of Hymenolepis diminuta. Taxonomy (NCBI): domain Eukaryota; kingdom Metazoa; phylum Platyhelminthes; class Cestoda; order Cyclophyllidea; family Hymenolepididae; genus Hymenolepis; species Hymenolepis diminuta. Next base: position 823,171 of record CAADRB010000028.1, on the reverse strand, counting down.
AATATACATTCTCACCTGCTTAATTATTTTCAGTCCCGACGGTTTAAACTGTATTCCAGTGTTTATGTTTAGATGGCAGAATAAAAACTCCTGTCCTCGTTATTAATGAAGACATTTATGGAAGTCAAATTCAAGCCGGCTGATAAAAGACAGGACACTTTGCTTTTATCTAATGCAGGCTTTATTAGTTCCCTTAGTTTATTGTTTATACAAATTTAAATAACAGATTATTAGCTTATCTCCGCGTACCGTAATAAAGAACCGCCAAAGGACCTATTCGAACAAGGGAAAATGTTTTAACTAATGTCATTGTGGTATTTAAAATAAGGCTACCATATATGGGTAAAACGGACATTAATTACTACATTTTTCTTGAGACGACACGTAGAGGTCATTTTTAAGCAATATTTATAATAAAACACATCTTTAACTGAAAATTTTCCAGTGCACAATATATAAATTATGGTGTTTTGTTCAATTTGTCGTCTTTTTCCATTCAGAGCTTTGAAATACTCTATTAAATTAAAATGAGAAATTGGTTTTTGGTTTGATAATAAGGTTGTTCTATATTTTAACGAGGTACTTTCTAAGTGAAATAAGGGTATCAGAGAACTTAGAGCCGGATTCTAAAATATGTGACCATAGAGCTATATGAGTAAGCAAATCTCCTTTCGTGAAAATCAGTAAAACTGTGTCCAATTGCCTTAATAACAACCTCTCACGTATCCTGAAGCTGCTAAGAGTAAAGAGGCGCAAATTGCAACCGAAGCTCCAGAGATGTCCCCATTTTTCAAGAGTATCATCTTCAAATTTTACCTTCCTCTCAATTTTTTAACTGTATTATTTAAAGTTATGCATCTTTATGTCTAAATCATACTTGTAAAACGAACATTAGCCGATCTTTTTTGTTATTGAACAAGTAGTCTTAATAATGAAACATTTTTGCTTTCTATCATATATCAACGTTTCAAAATCCTTATAAGTTTCGGCAGAATTTTCCCCTTATTTGCTATCTTTTTAGCCAACATTATATTATTTTAGTAGAGAAGAGATAGCATTTTATTTCGAATTATTGTCGCGTCCAGTCAGAATACAGAATATTGAGCCGAAAATTTGACAATTTTCTATTTTCTCTCTTTATCTATTTAGTCACCAGTACCTAATAAATAATAGGAGGAGATTTGAAACATATTACAAGAAAACAAGAAACACTTATTTTTTAAATATATTTTTAGAAATTCTTTAAATTTTTAATCTTTTATATCGTCGTACGTCTTGGAATTTCGTCGATTTAGGGTTTGATTGCATCTAACTAACTAAAAAGAAAGTCAGTTATTCACATTTTTCATATTCAAAGCGATAAATAAAAATTGCAACTGTAAAATTAATTGCTCATACCTTTTATTGCAATAGATTGATCCAATTTATACTCAAATCAATCACACCACCAAGTAAATTAATTACGAAGAAGTGCAGTTTTATCCTGAACTGAAGTGGAGATAATTTTTACATTCAAGTTTTATTGAAATAATAAGTCTATTGACATAGAGATCGCGTCGAAGATACGAGTTGGACAAAATGATACATAGCTTTCAAGTTCCATTAAATAGAGTGCTCTACGAAAATTTCTGATTACCAATTCTGCATTTTGACATAATTTTCCACCTTTGACCTGTTATGCATAGTTCTGAAGGCCATATTCAGGAAAAATTTTCCGTACACTTCGTTAAACAGGCAAGTAACTGGAAAAATTACATGGACGTACGGATAGATACCCTATGAAGTAAGAAGATTTCGAGTTGACAGAATTTACCAGTGTTCAATAAAAGTTGATTTCACTAGATATATGACTTGTATGATTACCACTATTTAAATAGAGTAAATGTCGGGTGAAAAGAACAATTTTATCGAAGAAAAAAATTAATAAAATTAATTGATCACAAAATTAACATATTTGTTAAAATGTGCCAATTTGCAGGGTCGTCGACTTGCCTAATCTTGGATTAAAGCTCACCGTTAAGGTGATTACGTGTTATCATTGAGTTATGGGGTTCGTAGCTATTTGGGAGGCTAATCGGTTTATAATAGTGGAGAGCACATATTATTTAGTATCTCCGACAATCTAAAATACCGAAAGCCAAAAGATCCTCAGTTTCTTAACAAACAGCGGATTGTTCAATTCTTTACAAAATGTCTGAGAGCTTATCCGCAGAAATATTCCTTCTGTAGACATTGAGGCTAAAATGCCTCCTGATATTTCTAATACCGCTATTTCTCTAAATTCTTATAACAATTCTACTCAATCCCTGGTTGTAGCCGTCTCTCCTAAGGTGCTTCCCACTGAAATTCCAGTTCAAACGACCAATGATGACACAAAGTCCCACCCACCAGTTCGAGATAGTGTCTTACGCACTCTATAGAATCTTCCATGCCTCAGGTCGTTACAGCACGACGTGTCTCCGAGCCTACCGTGACCAAGCATCAATCAATCCAGAAATCCCCTCCGCGTGATTACCAGACAAATCAAATATGCTGCCTAAAGAAACAACAAGAAGGCAGTTGTACCCCTGCCTCTTCAAGAACTCATTAATCGTCCACCGTGGTCAATTACCCAAAATGATATAGTCAATGAAACCGCATTCGGCGATAGGTTCTGATGGATGATAAATGCAAGCAACTCGAGAAACTCCGTCTTGTTAAACCTGTTTCTCTCGCAAATGGAACAGTGTCAAAAACAGTTGCACAAAATGCAGGCGAGGCTGCACCTTCCTTTTTCAGGATCTTATATGCTCTCAAACCAACACTTCTTGGTCTCACATTGATCTTAGTCTTCCAAGACCTATCCGAGAAATTCCTTATAGAATCCTAGTTGATTCGTATGCAAAGTGGCCCCAGGTTATACCCATTAAGTCTGCCACAATCAGTATCGTCATTAGCAGCCTCTGCCTGGTATTCACAAATCATAGCGTACAAATAGTTACTGTGCCCAGAAATATCAGCTAGTTCTCTTTCACTCGATTTAAGAACTTTTTCGTGGTCTTATTATCTCCCATTCTCACTTTCCGCTTAATTTCAATGGTCTAGACGAGCAACTTGTTGAAAGTGTGAAAAGGCAACTTCTCGTCTCACAAGGAGAGGAGACAGTGATAGAGATTCTTAATTCTTTACAATTTAGGTATGGGACGACGTCTCACGTTGGTGTCCAAATCTGGGTGCGCTACCGTAAACATCTCTGTTCTCGATATAAAGCCTAAACCTCTAAACTAAAAACGGATCCAACGGAGATTTATCTGGACCCAGGTTACCTCTCTCCGCCTTGGAATCCTGGAACTCTGGTGACCCAGCGCAATCGCCAGCCAGACCGTTACACCGGACTCTTCAGAGGACTTCGGAAAATTTTCATGGTGGATCCAACTCTCAAGCGTACCGATGAACAATAATGAACGTTTGGTAAATATGAATAATTTATCCAAGGTTAATTAAACTAACAATTCATTAATGATTAATCATAAAATTTGCATATTTGTTAAAATCTGCTAAATTACATCATCGTTACTTTGGAGAATTTTTGATGTGATTTGGCCATTTCGGTGTTCCCTTGTTATTATAACAGTTAATATCAAGCGAGATCATGGTAATCAGGACTAAATGTTATTCGAATTTCGTGAGAGAATTTGTAGTAGTCAATTGTAATATATTACGAATTAATAATAATAAGTCTATATTATGTATAAATCGTATCAAGGATACATTGGAGGAAGAGCTCCGCGAAACTCTGTGTTTACCCTTACTGAATTTTGATATTGAAATTGTAATGGATGGTTTTCGCGGTTGTATTTATGGAAAACGTTCTCTTCGTTTCGTTGAACAGCCTCGAATTTAGAATATTTATATGAATGCACACGCCCGGCAACTCAAAAAAGTAGAATGATTAGTTACATGGCCAAGTTCTTCTTTACACACTTGTTGTATACAACAAAATTTTCCAGCCAACTGGACTGCTAATCAAGTAGAGTTTACGGTTTAGTAATCTAAACAGGGCTTGAACTACATTTCGACAAAAATCATTTTTTTAATTTAAATGGCAAATTTTATAACTAGGTTCAGTTTAATTGTTTAAATTGGTTGTTCTAACCGTCAAATTTAGCTGAGATTCAAGTGTTTGTAGATCCAGAATAACTGATGGTGCACTCCAGAAAATGAGTAAGTGCGGATATGTATATGTTGTAACAAAGTCGTTAAGCCAATTCCTGTACTGCTCAGATGTGTGGCCTGGACTCCAGCCCTTCGTACCGTTGTGATCACCTTTAGACGCCCTATCGAGTCCTTACTGAACCATGTACATACCCTTTGTAACTTCCCTCTCTTCCTCTCATTGGTTCCCGGCCCTCTTATAATAAACTCTGCTCACAACTGTATTTTCTTTTCTCTCAACCATCCTGATGTCGTAGTGAAGATAAAAAGCTTACACTAAAAAATATCTAGAAAACCCGATACCCTAGGAGCTAGTCCAACTCTCTATATGGCGATATATACGCTAGAATCTCACCAAGAATTCCAGGTTTAGAAAATTCTTCACCAACCTAACAACTTACTGGGCAAAACTGTAAGATCATTTCAGGCTCAATTCTCAATGGTTCTATAGTATTCTTGAATATTTATTTAGACATGTGAAATTGACCCGTTATTATTAATTACTCGTTATCAGTATTGGATTAACTTCCAGTGGATCTTACTTCTAAATGTGTTTTAAGGTTCTATAAGCTTCAAGAAGCAGACTTTCAACCTTTCAATCAAGGGCAGAATGTGACCACGGGCCAAATCAGACGCCGCAATCGTTGTTGGTTGAGATAGACGAATATGAGACAAATGGTCGCCCTCTCACACCATTTATAAAATTAATGGCCCTTCATATTTATTTTCATATATTTGATATTTATCTACACGATGTGCCCTACTAGAAATCTATTTAGACCATTTACCCTACTTCATGAAAATTTCATATTTTCTTAATTTTTTAACAAATGCGCCAGAGGTTTTATGCATTCAGAAAACGAGAAAGAAAAGGGACAACAACCTCGATCATCACCGTTCGCATCATTTACAGAATATAATTACACAGACATCGGGAACGATGCATCCAAACAAAAACAGTCTATTAAAAATACAAGGTCAATTGGGGAAGAAGACAAGGTAGAAGAAGGGGAATATGGGTGTTAAAAATCAGCATCCATCAGTTTAATAACCGGCCATTCCTACAAAATATAAGGATTCCTTGAAATAAGAGCAGCGTTGAGTTTTTTGGAAAGAACAATAAAATAGCTGACGGGACCCATAGAAAAGCCTCTCTTTTTCGTTCTGAAGCGCTTCAAGTCAGAAGAGTAGTAAATTTAATCCAAAATAGAGATTCCTGTATATAGATTAGGTTGGGGTAGGACAGGAGCTACTATCAGAAAGATATAGCGACAAGAGAATATAAGAAATCTGAGGTCCAAAATGAGCCTAATTTACCCATCTTACAGGGATTGCTGGGGGTCAAATGCAGTCGGAAAGCACGCATACTACACCTCGAGGGAAAATATTTACAAACATATGACAAGAAGACCCGATGTTACCTAAGCGGACCAGTGAATTGGTTTCCCAAATTTGTTATTGCTGGTAGTACAGGCAATTCCCGTCCGTTTCTCATGGCAGTGTACATACACAGCGCAGCGTGGAGGAAAGTGTACTGTTCGGAATTCTCAACCATACCACCACGGTCTAGCCGAAGTCGTGAGACAATCCCTAGTACATCCACTTTGTCCTCAGTTCTCAGCTGTTCGCACCCAATACACAGAGCGATGAAACATCCGGTTCTACCAACACCAGCACTGCAATGCACGACTACGGGACCAGTGGAGCCAGAAGCAGTCATTGGAGCGGGATCAGATGCTCGATAGGCTCGATAACCAGGAGTTCCAATAAGACAAAGATCTCCGCTAATTGTTTTCGAGTCACCAATAGTGAAGAGATCAAACGCTGCTGTATTGAGAGAGTTTTCCTCTTCAACATGTGGTGAAGGAAAACGAAGGTCGAAATCAGCGTCAGACCACTCCTCGGCTGTTTGTCTGGAGAGTGACCTTGGTGAAGTGGGGGGAAGTGGAGCATTTGTGATAAGAACTGGGGCAGGAGTGGAGGGGAGAGAAGATCCATTATTCTGATGTCGACACGCTTCGGTTTCATTCACAAGATCAAGCAAACTTCGAGCAGATTCAAGTGTTGCCTCAGGAGACGAGTGATCTGACCATCCGAGGTACCAAAAGTGAGTCACTCTACGTTCCTCCCCATCCATTTTGAGAATAAGTTTACGTTCAGTGTAACTCTCCTTCTGTGTCACAGCAATTACCCGTACGTGGATATTTCCAAAAGTTCGCTGAGCACCAACTGGTGAACAGGTGCGCGAAAACTCCTCACCCCAAAACGCGGGAGCCGGAGGAGTGGGTAGCGATGCGGCAGATTGAAGAACTGCTCCTCCCGACCGAGATGGAGCCTCGCTAATGCTACGGGGGGATCCCTCTGGAACCCCCTGTTGTGTCACTGGCACAGTGTCAGCACGAATGGGGGTATTGATCGTCCGATCACAAGTTTCATTCTTTGAAGTAGGCAGGTAGAGCTCGCATTTGCTTCTCTAGAAAAGAAAAAAAATACAAAAAAATATGGGATTACGACACTGTGAAACTCAAGTGGAAATCCATTTTTTAAAGAGGGGTGGCTGAGTAAGAGCATACGCGTTAAATAATAAGTAGACAAATAAAAACGATCTCTTTCGCCAGTTAAATATTCTGGAAATTCCTTTAACAAGAGCACAAGGTGCGCTTTTTCTAGTGCCAATCAAGCCGTGTCACATGTGGAAGTTCTCTCAGAATTGTCATCCAATCTCATAACTGTCACACATGTTAAGAGACTGCTGTTTGTGCGAGTATTCTCAAAATAGACAAGATCGTATCGTGTGCCGTGACTACTAGACGCACGAATTACACGTTGTTTATATGAGATGGAACATATTAACAAGAGGCAGAATGATAATCGGATCATGTTTATTAAGTTTGTGGCAGAAGGTGAAGAAAAAACAGGCGAAGGAGTTAATTATCTGAAGGTTTAAAAAACTAAGCAGATTTGGCCAATTCCTTAACGCTAAGGCAATAAAGACTTTAGCATTCATTTTTCGAAATAAGGCTACATATAGATATCAAACCTATTTTGTAAATTAGTTTGAAAAAAATCAGATGAATTTCGCTGTGAAATTCAGACTGATCACCCGATTCCCTAAAATTAAGAAGTTCAACTGAATTTTAGTCACTGAGTTGGTATTTAGAAAGATAAATGAATTAATAAACACTAACGCAACGTCTGCAAAGACAGTAAATCTTCGTTTCAAAAATCAAGTTTATGATGACCTTGTCTAGCTCATTCTTTCTGGCTTAAAGAATAAGAAAAAGTGTAGTAAAAATGATCAGGAATAACAAACTTATATTTTTATAGAAGTTAATTAATTGGTTAAATTATTCATTAAGCTAATCTAAAACTCAACACAACCACCATATTCATGATTGACTAATTGAACTAACGGTACAGTGCACTTATTAGTCGACAATATAATAAAGTAACTGATTGGTCCACTATTCTTCAACTCATTTCTTATTGGACAATGGGCAAAGTTCACAGAAATCATGATCATTTTACGCCGATTTGCATAGAAATGACTAGGGAAAATAGTTCAAAACATATGATATAACGACGCCATCACCACGGAAAGAACTATATCAGAGATCCGACTAAACTACGCAAAAATACGTGTATAAAAAGCGCACGCACGTGTGAAGTGATCGAAATCTAAAACCACTGGAATCAACTATTACGAATCGGATCATAAGAAAAATTTAATGTGTCCTCTTTCGCACTCACCTTATCCTGTTCACAAATTTTGGTAAGCATGACAATAGCCGGTGCATGAGAATGCCATACCATTCTCCAGAAATCGTTGATCGTGTGCGACATCGGACCCTGTGTTGCTATGAAGGCTCGTGGCCGACCCTGATAGCCCTAAAAAAGAAAGATCCCTCTTTGGTCGTCAAAAAACGGAGAGGATTTACAAAGGGTATAATAGGAACATACGTGGATGTAATTTGCGTTAATGTAGCTAGTCATATCGTCATTATTAATAGCGGGAAGGATTACTCTTGTATTATTATCTACAAAAAAATGCAAAAGAGTTAATCACAATTCCCTTAATCCAAGTATATTTTTGATGATAAAAACCTATTCTCATTTTAGCACAAGGCTGTTCTATAGACGGAGGAAAGTAACAGTAGCAGTAGAAGAGGGATATACCAACTGCTTAAATACTCAACTCGTAAGGTGTTTCCCAGCAATTGTACCAGGTGGCATAATGCTACCTAATCATTTTAATTCGTGAATGTACCGGTTGCTGTTTAATTATCTAATTTCTACGAGGTAATTTTCAAATAGTTGAAGAATATTTTTAGGTTTTATATTATATACTGCCTCCGGTGTTCCAGAAACTGCATTCTTATTCTAATATTCAAAACATAACAGGTTATAAAATTGACTTACGCGGTAGAACTTCATGATATCGATTCTTCTGTCCCACACCCACCCAAGGACAATCGGCCTTGTTAGCGTAGTTCATGGGGATGTCCCAAAATTCCTTATAGAGCCTATCCTCTCCTCCAGGACCAAGTTTGGCTTCTAGGGCTTCAGGAGTCAGAGGAAGTGAAGCGGTTCGCAGAGTGACCCGATCAGCAATTCGACTAGGTTCCTCTCCGGTCATGGGTCTAGGCGAGAGGTTCACAGCAGCAGCGACTTCTGCAGTAGCACCGGCGACAGCTGTGAGAGCACAAATGTCAGGGAATGGTACTCCCAAACCCCCCATGGATTCTCCCCCATGAAAGGGAGAATCGTGCTTGAAAGTGGCGTAGGTGGTGTGTTGATTTTCGGCGGTTAGGAGACGGTTGTTCTCCTTGCTGACGGCCCCACAAAGGAAGGTGTTGCTGAGTGGTGATGGACTGCTGGATGCACCAGAGTGGAGATCGAGGACTAGGGCTGCGCGTGGACCTCTTCGACTGTAGAATTAAGAAAAGGGGTAAATTGAAGAACTCTGCTATGTATCAATAATGATCATAAGGTGACCAGCTCTTAGGTTAAAAAAATTAGCAGTCGCATCAGAAACAGTAGATGTAATGAAAGGACAATTTGATTTGGAACAAGAATCAAAGGATGCAAACGGCCTTTTCAAACAAATATGTGGATCCTATTCTATCCCAAATAAAATGTAGACAGTTAAATTGCCACATTTGAACTAGAATTATGAATACCAAACAAGTATCAAAGTTGTAAATCGAACACACAAATTAACGAATTTTAAGCACATTGTTGTGCGTTTATATTCGATATAAAGTATTAAATTTTACAGTTAAACAAATTAACGAACAAACTGAACCGTAGAACGGCGTTAGTAAAGCCATAACTGCTTTAACTGAGTATCATTCAAATATCGTAACTGATATTAAATTAGAAATACAATACCTCAAAATGGCTCTAAGAATTTATAAGAATAAACGGAATCAGAAAGTGTACTTTAATACGTTATAATCCGGCATTTGAAATTAAAATTGTCAAATGCGAAAATGAAATTATTCTGTTTGTACTGAAATACTTATGACGTAAACATGTTAACCTACTTATCTACGTGACACTACTTCAATTTATCAAGTCATAAAACAGGCCTTGGGTAAAATGCTAAGGAGCGCCAGTTAGAATCTCGACAAAAAAAATAAAGCATTCATTCAGACTACTCAGACATTTCTCAATTGTTTTCGTCAAGAAAAAAAATTCAGTGCGATTTCGGATCCAACAGACAGACTGATGGATTATTTGGCTAAAATCAATAGATGTGGTTAAATGAAATCCCATGGTCTTTTTACACTTTCTTTGTAATTAAGCAATTAGTAAAATCATTTAAGATATGCGACTTTGGTAAGTGAAAACTTATAATTATCTCATCTCTGCTGCACTAAAACTCTAAGCTGCCGAATACCATTTAAGAACATTTTGCCTTCACAACCGTTGGACAGAAATCGAAAATAATACACCGAATAATAAGCACTGAACATCATTGACAAGCATTTGCTAAGATCCAGAGGAGGAATCGAGAAATTTTAATTTCAGAACATAAACTACTCATTTAGTAAAAATTGTACAACCTAAACCCAAACATCAAATAAAGTTAGATTCTTTGATACATTGACATTGATCTCAGCATCTTTTGATCCCATCCCCTTTACCATTTATTGGATTTTCTGTTTACTGATTTCAATTGCTTTTCCCAATTAAATATTACATAAACTTTTTGTTTTGCTGTTGGTAATAACAATATTTCAAAACAATACATTTTCCTATCAGAATCGAAAACCAAATCCCATCGCATTTTGATCAATTGAATTGATAAAAACTTAGGAAAATGAGTTCGAAACCCGCTAATGTTTATGAAGCAATTAAATGACTAATAAAGTTGGAAACATAGTAATGAATTTGTCGGCACCATTAATATGGGAAACCGAGTCCTAAAAAACTACAAACTGTTACTAGATAAAATAGAACTATCCTTGAATTTCCTTAAAGGACAAAAGTTTAAAAAGTCAACAAAGCATTTAGAGGCAAAACAAATTACGTTTGTAGTGACGGTTTTTTCTGTGAATTGTAAAAACAAACACACATTCCAAGTGTCAAATGTCTCACAATGCACACCAATATAGCTGAAGTGATGAGTGAACAAAGTCACGCTAATACGACAAGATAGAACTCACAGTTCAAGAAGACTCATATTTTTCGCCTTGGGCGGCTCTTCGGCAAAACATCCACCATCCATTGAAGCAGTAGACAAATCCTTTTTTCTATTGGCTGCTTGGATATCTCCTGCTGAACAAGATGATTCCATTAGGTTGGCCCTCTGTTGCCCTAGCTCTACAACTCGTCGAGAATTCACTGGAGGGGGCTGAATCTGAAAGATATGGGTCTCTATTGGCGGAATTGCGGGCGACGCGGGCAAAGATGCACTAGCGGTTGGTGCAAGAGCCAAGTTAAGGTGAGCTCTGTCTCGAACTGATGTTACTGGTGGTGGCGCAGCTACTTTCTGTATTTCCTTATTAACTGTTGCCGTAGAAATCATTAATTCAGAGGTGGTTTTGAGACAACTCTCTTCTGTGTAAGGGAGAGAGTTAGCTGAAGTGGTGATAGGATCATTGCCCTCATCAGTTGGGGTCTTGACAATTCCAGTAGTGTTGGTGGGGCTATAAGTACAGCAACAGCAACAACACGCTGGATCGAAAGAGGACCTCTCGGTTCCATCATGAGATCTCAAAGCTCCGCTATCCAAGGCTCGTCCATCATCATGATCCAAATCTGTGGAGGGAGAGGACTTATCACCCAGGTCGTAGCAAGCATTATTGATCTCAGCGATGGAACCTTTTCGACGTCGTGAATCACTGGAACTTCGTTCGGATTTGAGTGGATCTCGACGCTGCCGCAACACACACCAACTCAACTAAAAGGAAAAAAAGAAATAATCTTAGATAATATGTGTGTGAGTAGAAGAGGAAAGCAGTTTTTGATTGACTTAAAAACCAACATCAATAAATGGTCATAACATAAATGATACAACATATAATTGGGTAAAGTGGTATACTACAAATAAGATGGCGTTACCAAATAACCTTTAACTGCTTAAAAAATTCTTAAAATAACTGAAGAAAAAAAAGCAGAACAATGGTGTAATCATTAAAGAAATCAGAAGACAGAACCAAGAAGCAGGAGTGAAATAGGCGAATCGGAGTACATACCGGACATATTAAACTGAATTAAAATTCTATTAAGAATCGCAAAGAGAAATAACTTAATCCAAGAAAAATCGAAAAAGACAAACCTAAACTAGTCTCACCAAGTGATTAAGAAAGCTGATATGACAAAGCGACTGAAATAATTACTACAGAGGAACTATGAATAGATTTGTCAACCAGAGGATTAAAGACTCCATTGGGTTCCTTCAACCCATGCTTTGGATCAGGGCCTAACCAATTGATAATGTTGAGTGACGGGAGGGAGGGAGTAGATATGCTTACCCTTTTGCCAAAACGTCTAAGACTTAAAGGTGATGCAGGATTCATGTCGGGACGTAGAAGGGCTGAAGGAGCGATAACACGCATTCAAAAGTAGAGTTCGAAAGAATGAAAGACTTCTAGAAGATTAGACAATATAGACAACCGAGTAGTGGAGTAGTAGATGACAGTGTTAGCGGAACACCGCACACAAAGCACTGTCGAGTGAGAAAATACCTTCGCGAAAATGCCTCTTTACGTATATGTATACCGCTACGTGAGAGGTTGTGCGTGCATGCGTGGTGGCGATTGCACGCAATGGTGCGTAGATGTCTTCTAATCGCACGCACGCAAAGATCTCACCACAAGTGGGCCTTACGTAACATCTCCTACGCATGAAAATCCACGCCCATTTGCACACGCACAATAGCACACACAATCTAAGAGCAAAGGGGGTGAGCGACATAATGAAAAAAACTCGCTACTGAAATTATATATAAGTAGATTTCCAAATCTTGAAATACGCCATTGATGTTCAAGACGTTTCAACATGACGATGTCACAATAGTGCTTATTATTCTAACCTTACTCTGAAAGAAATTATAAAGTGGAGGTGACATAATGAAATGCACTCAATACTCAAATCAAGTAGAATTAGTAGTCGAAACGGACATGCTACCGACGCTCAAGACATCAGCATCTACGCATTGCGTTCACTTATTCCTACTTTATTTAAACACAATGAAAATAAAACGAGACGACTTAACAATCAACTTAGCAGCCCTTAATTACTTAGATACTTCAAAAAATATTCCATAAATTAGGGACCCTATCACAAATTAGATGTTTGGAATACAAGGTGACCAAAGAAAAAGGCACCGAATATAAAGATATGAGCATGTTTAGCAAATCGATACCAATGATGATGATGGGAAAAAGATGAGAAAAGAGAAATGTTTAAAAGACGACATTAATTTGAGATATGAAAAAATGATGAAATGAGGGGAAAATGTAGTATTTCATAATTATCTCATTTGTTCTTTAGTCCAATCCTAATGGTCAATTAATTTATACCTTGATAATTCTTTATGATTATCTTCACCTGTTGATTTCATTTTACTTGCTTAGGAAACGGACATATGTGTATTTATCATTATTGCCAATGACAAAGGGAAAATCTTAACAAGTTTCAATTAGCGCAAAACATTTGAATAAAGAGAGTAGAAAGAGCTCAGTAAGGTATGAAACAAGAAAGAGGGCCGAAAAGAAGCAGATAACAAAGCCGAGACAAGATTCTTACTTTGATTTATGGAAACATTGAGTTGTTTGTGTTCTTATGAGGCGTATTACTTTATAATGTCCTAATGTTGAAATTTCATGAATTGACTCCCAGTTTCAGACGTATGTCTAAATAAATTTGCTGATTATTTTTCATTGTAAATTGGTCCGATATTCAAATAGCATTCACAAGTGAGATCTCTCGATAGGGTAGATTCATATGAAAATATAATTGAAAACGGAAATGTTTAGGTCTTCAAATAAATTCGTGTTTAGGCTTTCACTTATTTTGGTCTCAAATTTTTAATGATACATTTCAGCCTGCCGTTGAATATACCAACGGGGCGGTCGACGCATTTTTCCCCAACCTACACTCAGTTAAATTTACGAAACTTGGACTACACTTACGTGAAGTAACAGTTACGTTAAATATATTTAAAAAAGCATGCTCAATTTTGGACCCACGAACGGATGTTTGTGAAGTTAATCGCAGAGAACTGACGATATTCGTTACACTGAAAGCTCACTCTTGAACAAAGCAGTACCAAGTTGTCTTTAATTTATATAGAACTTGGACAAGAGTTTGATTTAGATAAGTGAAAATGGCTCTTACTAAGAAAAACGAGACCCAAAATCTGGACCCTATCAGCTGAGTCAGTATGACCTCCTGTAAACAACAATACACTGTTCAATATCTAGGCGCCAATATACTGAGTACTAAAGATAAGTGTCCTCATCCGATTCATCGAAAAACCAAGATAAGGATTTAAAGGTACTATTTCTTCCATATTACTTTGTAGTAATATTATACTTTACCAATTAAAAATTATATCAAGAGGAAAAATTGCTCTTTTAAGAAAAGTTAACACAGCTATCGAGAAACCTTAAAACAATAGGTCTACTTTTAAACAATTAACTCGTAGAAAGGAAATTGCAAGTAAATATTTCATTTTGGAAAACTTTTATACAATGTTGTTTTTCCTTAAAAGACTTCAAAATAAGTATCATTTAAATGTAATAGTCTTGATTACATAAAGTGATTAATTAATTTGATTATTCTTGGTGGAAGCTTAAATAACATAATTTGTTAGTCAACTGTATAAGATTGAGACTAAGATAACCTGCTTCGAATCTTAAAATACCTCAAAATTTAATATCGACAACAAAATCAAACAACGTTTAATTGAAAAATACTGCCTAACCAGTGTGCAGATAAGAAGGGGTGAATACTCAAACTCAATTATCAAACAGCTAAAGATTATAGTCAACACCTATTTAAATATAACTAATACAATTTTTATCTATGATTGTTAACTAAATTAATCAAGATTGAATATAATACATGAGCTGAAAAGTCCCCGGGCTAACAAAGAAAACACAATTTTTTGGTTCAAAATTAG